>CAUYPK010000356.1:0-63759 GCA_963574355.1 Loris lydekkerianus | reverse complement strand
GCATTCCCATCAGCAGTGCAGAAGTGTTCCCTTTTCTCCACATTCACGCCAACATCTCTGATCTTGAGATTTTGTGATATAGGCTAGTCTCACTGGAGTTAGATGATATCTCAAAGTAGTTTTGATTTGCATTTCTCTGATTAAAAATGATGAGCATTTTTTCATATGTCTGAAGGCCATGGGCCTGTCTTCTTCAGAGAAGTTACTCTTCAAATCTCTTGCCCAGCCTGCAATGGGATCCCTTGTTTTTTTCTTGCTAATGCGTTTGAGTTCTCTGTGGATTCTGGTTATTAAACCTTTGTCAGAGATATATAAGCCGGGCACTGTAGCTTGAGCCTATAATCCCACCTACTTAGGAGGCTCGAGTGGAAGGACTGCTTGAGCTCAGGAGTTCAAGATAATCTCTGGGTACCGTAGCAAAAGACTGTCTTGAAAATGCCATTTACCAGCCTTATAAATCCAAAGAAATGATTGCTCATATGGAAGCTTTGACCTCTCTCTCACACACACACACGCACACACACGCACACACACACATACACACAAATATATATATATATATATATAAATTTTTAAATGTGTTTTTTTAAATACTCAAACGGCATTCAAGATGGCAAGAAAAACCGAAAAGGACTAGTGAGTTCATTTATGTGTTTTGTATTTGCAGTAGTACTAGGGCTTTCTTTTGGAGCATAGTCCTGGCCTTAAACCACAAATTAAAGCCCTTTCTTTAATAAGTATACACTTTTGAAATTATTTTTGAAAACAAATAATGCTTTAAAATTGTGATTTTTCATAGTATGCATAGATCGAAAAAGTGCTTTGTAGTACTGCTTTGTTTTTAGTCACAGTACTTGTTTTTTAAAACACATTAAAACAATAGTTGAGATTTTTAGAAATATTTAAAAGAAACATTTGGATTAAAAGAACTGAACACTCCTGCTGTATAATACGGGGTCTTTTGACTCTAGCTCTATTGCTTTTAGGTAATGGGTTCAAGACTTATGAAGAGATGCCTGGGATATAGGAGGCGTTCTTAAGGATGTGTTTTAACTGTGAAAGCTGAAATATACTTTAGAAATTCTCAGCTTTAGGGTCTGGTGAATAAATAACGAGGCTGAGCATTGTGAAGACAAGTACTCGGTTTCTGTGTCAAAATCTGTCAGAACTGAAAGAAGACAGGAGAGTCCCAGGATTGGCCTGGAATAAAACAATCTCTTTTACTACTGGTATTGACTTGGTAGCTGGTTAGTTTGGTTATTTAATGAGGAGAAAAGGAGTTTTAATATGATAGTGCCCCCCTGTACCTTTTCATTGTTAAAATTATTGTGCTTCAAAGTATACATGAAAAGTGCAGTGTAATGGAATGAAAATCAAGAGCATTAGGTCATGTAGGGAGATTTGAATCAGCAGGTAACAAACGGATTCCATTGTGAGCAATTGTAAACTAGTGAAAGCACAGCAGAAGCTCTGGAGTCTGCATGGAACATTCCACTAGATTGGTAGCACAGAAAGGGGGGGGTCGGAAAGTACAATAAAGATGAAAGCAAACATCAAAACCTGAGTGGCTGTACAAGGTTTAAAGAAAACATTTCTTCCTCTGAACAAGAGAGTAATATACCAGAAGAAATATGGTAAATCTTATTCTTTTTAGTACCTTTTCTTTTTTTTTTTTGGAGACATAGTCTCACTGTGTTGCCCTCCGTAGAGTACTGTGACGTCATAGATCACAGCAACCTCAAACTCTTGGGCTCAAGATGTTCTCTTGTCTCAGCCTCCCTAGTAGCTGGAACTACAGGCACCTGCCACAATACCCGGCTATTTTTGTTTTAGCAGGCCCACGCTGGGTTCAAACACACAAGTCCTGGTGCATGTGGCTGATCCCCTAACCACCAAGCTACAGGCACCGAGCCTTTAGTACTTTTTCTTCATCATTTTGGAAAGAAGATTTAGCAGGTAACAAACGGATTCCATTAGGAGCAACTGTAAACTAATGAAAGCACAGCAGAAGCTCTGGAGTCTGCCTGGAACATTCCACTGGACTGGTAGCACAGAAAGGGGCAGGGGAAGCCTTATGGAAGTAGATTCCAACTATTCAAAAATAACAGAATCAAAACTCTTGATTATGCACATTGAATTTGGAATTAACGAAGTAGTAGTGAAATAATTTGTAGTTGATGCTTATCTCAAAAGTATCTGTAGGGCAATGCCTGTGGCTCAACGGAGTAGGGTGCCCGCCCCATATGCCGGAGGTGGTGGGTTCAAACCCAGCTCCGGCCAAAAACTACAAAAAAAAAAAAAAAAAAAAAGTATCTGTAAATTTTACTTTAGCATTGACTTTGGCTGTGATATACTATCAAGGTTTGGACCCTAATTCTTCTTTTCATACAAGTTACTGCTGGAGCTCTACCAGTTACTAAAAGATCTTGAACTTAAATGTAGAGCATGAAGTGTCTTTATTTCTGGAATTCTCGCCTCTTGTAGAGAAGCAAACATAAACCAGCCCCGGGTGTGAGGGATGAGCCTTCATTCCAAATTCGCCTAGGGTTGTGCTGGCATTATTTTCTTACACTGTCTTGTGGTTAATTAATGGCAGTTTTGTAAAAATTTCAAATAATACCATTCTTGTTGCAAAAGTGGATTAACAGAGCACAATTTAAAGCTATTGTGACCTGATTAATTTCAACATTTATAACACATTTAGAAATGAAGGAATAATCTAAGAATGATTCAATTTTGAGAATTCAGACATTGAGTAATAAACATATGCTACTAATTAGCAAGAAAGTTGATAAAAGCAGAGTAGCTGGCGCTGAAGATGTATTCTGTTGCTTGTCTCAGAAGGACACGAGATTAAGATTGTCACCATGAAGCACAAACATTTATTGGATGCCTACTTGGCACTGCGTCATGTACATCTTTTTTTCCCTGACGTCTGGGGAATGTGATGTCTGGGTAGTGGGCGTATAAGAAGGATAAAATTCTGTTCCCACTCTCAAGAAGTTTGCTCAGATTGGGAATGCTGTCCACGTATAAAATGTTAAAGAGCAACTATCTTATAAATAACAAAGGTTTTCTGCTTTAAAAAGCACCACTTTTAAGTGACTGATAAAGGGGAAGAAACTAAGTTAACAGGAATGGCTTACAGAAATAAAGTTGCTGAGATGGAAAACTGCATTTTCCCAAGTGACATTGACCAAAGTGTAACATGAACACTGCATGCATGCATTTGGTTTGCTGTTCTTTTTTTTTTTAAAAAAATATTGAGCTTTTCTGTCACTCCTGTTTGGTCTCTAAGTTATAAGAGCAAATAGAAATTAATAGAAACCTAAAGTGTTTACATTTTTTAGAAAGGATAAAAGAATTACATTTTCTCTAAATTTTTTTGCAAAAAATATCTTGGAAACATTTACTGTAGCCATTAACTCTATTCATTGGCTTTTGTACTCTTGCCATTGTGTGAAATTAAAAATAAAACCTAAAGTATGTTTCATGTCTTGAGTGTGAAAAAGTCTTCGGATCCTAGGATAAACTGGATTATAGCTTGGGAACCTAGGGCTGGAGAGGAGCTCCCTATAGCCTTTCTTCCTAGATAAGCGCTACCTAGGTCTGCATTAGGCATGGTTATGTCACTTAAGCCATTGTCATTATTTTTACTGTTTATAGTAGAGAGGCCAGGTTGCTTGTAACTTTGGGTTTATTTACCTCAGCCTTTTATGGTGTTTTTTGAGAGATCTAACTTGGTGTTTTCTTTTCATTTGTTTTTTTCTTCTGAAAACTTTGGTTTTATTTGCTCCTATTAAATGTTCCATTATTTAGATTTTTTCTTTTTTTTGCAAGATTTTACTAGTTAATTGCAGTTTTATCCATTCATTCATTTAAGATACTTCAGAAGAATGAATATGTAAAGTCTCATATTGAAATTGCTGCTGGGCTCAGCGCCTGTGGCTCAAGCAGCTAAGGCGCCAGCCACATACATCTGACCTGGCGGATTTGAATCCAATCCGGGCCTGTTAAACAACAATGACGGCTACAACCAAAAAATAGCCAGGCGTTGTGGCAGGTGCCTGTAGTCCAGCTACTTGGGAGGCCAAGGCAGAATTGCTTGAGCCTAGGAGTTGGAGGTTGCTGTGAACTATCATGCCACAGTACTCTACCCAAGGCGACAACTTTATGCTCTGTCTAAAAAAAAAAAAAAAAAAAAAAAAGAGAGAGAAAAGAAAAAGAAAAAAGAAATTGCTGTTAATTGCAGTGGATAATGAGAGGTCCCAATAAGATTTTTTTTTTTTTTTTTTTCAGTTATGAAAGTATCTTATAAGTCCCCCACTCATCCTGAAAATAAGAATCAAGCACACCCAGTTATTGTTTTCTTAAGACAGGTCAGACTTAATTAAAATTGGGCTTTATTGATTAAAGAATTTGGCTTATAGTAAGCATTGTTTGCATTTTAAACTACAAAGAAATAATTGATCTTCAGTTCAAAAGCAGATAGTTTTAAAGAACATAGCACATAATGAGACCTGAAAATCTTTTAAATTTGTATAAAAGATGCTACAGTTTTGCTTTTGTTTATGAAAATCAGTAAAATCTGGAAATACAACCTTTGCTAATCTCAGAGATTATTAGGGACTTCTATGGTGAAATGACTAAACTGCAAAGACACGGCCTAATAAGAGCATTCTAGATGTTTTTCTGTATTTCCTCTGTGAGTCTTCTCTTTCTGTGTCTCTCTGTTTGGGCGTGCAGGATGTCAGGGGTGTGTGTGTGTGTGTGTGTGTATTTCTGTCTTCATTTGTCAGTCTTCTATTTTTATTGCTGAATAGTATTCCATGGTATGGATATTAGATTTATTATAGTTTAACCATTCACCTGCTGAAAGACATCTAAGTTATTTCCAGTTGAAGACTATTACCAAAATAACTGTTACAAACATTTTATACACATTTTTCTTTCTTTTTTTTTTTTGAGACTGAGTCTCACTTTGTCGCCCTTGTTAGGGTTCTGTGGCTTCACTGCTCACAGCAACCTCATACTCTTAGGCTTAAGTGATTCTCTTGCCTTAACCTCCCACGTAGCTGGGACTACAGGTGACTGCCACAATACCCGGCTATTTTTTTGTTGCACTTATCGTCGTTTAGCTGGCCCGAGCCTGCCCAGCCTTGGTGCATGTGGCCGGCACCCTACTCACTGAGCTACAAGCCCCGAGCCACACATTTTTCATAAACTTAAGTTTTTGGTTTCTCTGGGATAAATGCCCAGCAGTACAATCACTGAATTATATGGTAAGTATATATTTAATTTTTGAAGAAGCTGTCAAATTATTTTCCAGCGTGATTATACCATTTTATGTTTCTAACAACAATATATAGGAGATACAGTCTCTTCACATCCTCACCAACACTTGGTTTTTGTTCTTTTTTATTTCAGCCATTCTAATGTGTATGGTAGTACATCTCCATAATCTTTATTTGTGCTTCCCTAACGACTAGTGATGTTGAACGTCTCTGCATATGCTGCTTTGCTGTCCATTCATCCCCACTGGTGAAATGTCTCCTCATGTTCTCTGTTCTTTTTCTAAGTGGATTGTTTCTGTATTGAGTGTTATGAGAGGTTTTATATACTCTAGATATGTGTCCTTGGTAGCTTGTCATTTGATCAGGGTTTTTCACAGAGGAAGTATTAAATTTTGATGAAGTCCAATTTATCAGCTTTTTTCTTTTATGGATCGTGCTTCGGGTGTTATGTCTAAAAATTCTTCACTAAGCTCTGTGCATCAGAATTTTTCTCCTGTGTTTTCTTCTAAAAATTGTATAGTTTCACAGTTTACATTTAAATCTATGATGAAAGGTGGGAAGTTTAAATCAAAGTTCAATTTCTTACCCGTTGATACCTAGTTTCTCCAGTTCTATTTGTCAGTATTTTGAAACTTTGTCAAACATTAGTTGGCCATACCTGTGTAGGTGCTATTTGGGTTCCCTGTTTCTTCTACAGGTTTGTGTGTCGCTCTTTACCAGCGCTACAGTCTTGATTACTGTAGAGCCGTATTAAGAGTCTTGAAACCAGGTAAAATGATTCTCCTCCCAGTTATTTAGTTATTCTAGTTTGTTTGCTTTTCCATATAAATTTTAGAATAATTTTGCCTCTGTAAAAATTCTTGAAGAGATTTTAGATAGGAATTGTGTTAATCTATATATCAGTTGGGGGAGAATTGACATCTTTACTATGTATCTTTTAGCCCATGAATGTGGATTATCTCTCCATTTATTCAGATATTTTGTTTCTTTCATCAGCTGTTTGTAGTTTTTAGCATGCAAATTATCAAAGTCAAATTAAAATATAGAAATGAATCTCTAAATTAAACATTTTATGTGGGAATCACAGAATTGCAGTTTGAGACATATACACAGACCAGAGCGGTCTTCATTATGTCTGCTGAACAAAGAGAAGGTCGAGGGTTTTGTTAGGAAGAGAAATGTTACCTAATATTTTAAAAGAAAGCTCATTGGCATGAGGGAAACTCTTGGGAACTGGCAAGCTTATGATTGGTGAGTGACAGCAGAAGGTGAAATCAGTCTCAGAGTCACAGCACGGTGTGTCAGCAGCTGCACTTGTAGAAGATTCAGTTCTTGGAGCTGGTGCTGTGTGCCCTGAGTGCTTTTCCCCCGGACCCCTCAACTCTGATTGAGTTGGGTATGACAAGAATGACCCAGTTTATATAATCAACTTTCCCAAAGTTCTGTACACATTCTTTTAAATTTATACTTGTTTGGGTTTGTTGTTGGTAGACATTTATAAATGGTATATTTTAAATTTTAGTTTTCATGTCTTTATTGTTAGTATATTAAAATAATTAAATTTTTTAATTAATTCATTTTAAGTGTAGTAAATTATACACAACATAAATTTACCATTTTAATCATGTTTAAATACACAGTTCAATGGCATTAAGTACATTCACACTGTTAATACATCCATCTCCAAAATTACCATCTTGCAAAACCAAAACTCTTTCTTCCGTCCCTCAGCCCCTGGCAAACACCATTTTACTTTCTGTTTCTGTGAATTTGACTCCTCTAAGTACCGCAAGTGGTTGATATCGTACATTATTTGTCCTTCTGTGACTGGTTTATTTTTTCTTAGCATAATGTCTTTTTTTTTTTTTTTTTTTTACTAGGCAAAGAACTTTATTAACCTTTCTTTCAAACTTTATTCCTAGGCTTCTTCAGCTTAATTAGCTGCAAAGAATGAATTATGTATAAGCAAAAACTGAAAAGAGCTGCAATGTCCAAGGGCTTGGGCTTAAAAATATTAGAGATCTAGATTTTATTAGATCCATAAACAAAAACAATTTTAAAAAGCAGTCATAATATAAAATAGCAGCTCCCAGTAACTTCTCCAAGTTTCATCTTCAGAAGTTGACTCAATTCAGTTTGCCTCATTCTTGGAAGCCTCGTCAAAATTCTCCACAAGATCTGGAACTTCATCATCCTCCTCCTCTCCAGTAGCAAGTGGTGCTTTCCATCCACAGATTGTTCAGGCGGAGCTTCAGCCAGCCTCCTCACGCTAGTCACACTGTCTGCCCCAGGCTGGTTTTGAGATGCTGGGTAGCATTTCTGTCAGTCGCTTTGTCTCAGCATGGCCTGTAAGGGTGCAAGTGTTTGCTGCCAGAGATGCCTGACTTTAGGGTTGGTAAAGTGGATCACTGTTCCGTGGTTTGTAAACATATTCACCTCTTCAATAGCAGAGATATTGTTTGCCCCTAACTTCTTTAAGGAGAACTGAAGTTTTTTATCATCCGCATTATTAAAATGGTAAATTTATGTTGTGTAAACATAAATTTCTGTTCTATGAACCACCTTCTTCCTCCTGCGAGCAGTTCCTTTCCCACCAATGAGCACTTGTACCTGGAGTTTGGCGAGTTTCTCTTGGTTCATGACAGTTTCTTTCATCTTGTCGGAGCGTAAAGGGGGCCACGCGGGGTACTAGGGTTGGTGCTCAGGGGGTCTCGGGTAGACCAGCTGAGTTTAAGCGCATACACGCAGAGATGCAAGATGGCAGCTAGAGGAAGCAGCATAATGTCTTTAGAGTTCATCCATGTCGTGGCATGTGTTAGAATTTCTCCTCTTTAAGGCTGTATTTATACATGTATAGGCAGTCCCCAGGTTATAGACAATCCCCTAGCATTCTGTACTTATGAACTGCTCCCAAGACGCCCCATAAAGATAATTTATAATTAAATAAACAATTCAGAAACTAGTTCTTCCCCACGTGACCTAAGCAGTTAGTTGGTGCAGCGTCTTCCCGCCAGTGGCTCACCTAGTTGTTTATTATTCCTTATGTACAGCATCCTCTTCATCTTCACTTTTAAATTGAGTTTTGTAAGTGTAAGTTTGTCTTATGGCTGTGCCTCCAAAGTGAAAGTCCACTGCAAGTCCAGGAGACATGCAACAAAGGGGAAGGTGATCACGATGGAATGAAGTAGAAATAAGTAAATGTTCAGAGAAAGGTCAGACGCCATTATTCACTGCAACTAATGATACTTTTACTGTCTGCATGGTTTTTACCTTTTTCAGACTGTCACAGAGTCAAGAACACACAATATAGAACCTTTTCAAATGGGTTTCTTTCACTTAACATTGTGCGTTTAAGGTTTCCTTTTGTGGTTTGATCGTTTCTTTTTATCTCTGCATAATATTCCATCATGTTGTTGTGTCGTAGGTTGTTGATTCATCTGCTGAAGACCATCTTTGTTGCTTCTACATCTTGATAATTATGAATAAAGCCATATTCATAATTTCATATTCATAAAACTTTTTGGCAAGTTTTTTTGTATAGACATAAATTTTAGTTTGTTTGAGTAAAAAGCAATAAGTGCAATTACTTGCTTATGTGGTATGATCTTTTTAAAGCGTTGCATTCTATGATGCATTATTGGTAATAAGTCCCCTCACCATTGGTAGATATGTAAGTTTTCAATTTTTTTGGTATTATAAACAATGCTATGACATACTTTTAAATATGGATCCTTTTGCACATATACTAATAGTTCTGTAGGACAGTTTCCTAAAGGTGGTATTGCCCTGACCAAAATAATGTGAATTTGCCTCCTAAAAGCAACTCGTATACTATAGCACCCACATTGTACAACATAGTGTTACATACAGTAAGTCCTTAATGTCGTCACTAGGTTCTTAGAAACTGACTTTAAGTGAAAAGATACCTAACAAAACCAATTTTATTATAGGCTAATTGATGTAAACAAGAGTTACATTAAGTAACTATTTCTAGTCACAAATACAACCCCAAGCTTCTAAATAAAGACCAAAATACTTCTAGTATTAAATACTGAATTAAATGTGAGCTATACATACATTTAAGAAAGATTCATAAAAGCAAGTGAAATAATTATTTACTCAATTATTCCAGTTCACAGTGGTGGGTGGCCAGACCCCATCCCTGCAGGTCAGGGCAGGAGGCCCAGAAACCAAACTAGACAGGACACACTCCATTATGGGAGGTGCTCACACACACACATCCACAGCAACTCACGCTGGGGCCATTTAGACATGGCAGGGACCCGAATGTGCACATCTTTGGGATGTGGAAGGAACCAAGGTCCTGGAGAAAACTCTCATGAACGTGGAGAGAATGTGCAGATTCCACAGAGTAAGTGGCCCCTCCCAGAAATCAGTTTTTCCTCATCCATGTTAGAACCAAATGATGTTTTTAGAGGACTTGTTATTGTATTATCAAGTCACATGAGGCTCGGGAGGAAAATTTTGGTGGACTGGAGGAGTTGGAAGTCAGATTAAAGGACGGTAATTGAATCCATGAGTGTGAGTGAAATTTCCTAGGGAGAAAGTATAGAGCAATTAGAGAGGAGACCTAGAGCACATGTGTTACTCCCAGCATTTCATAATCAGGCCAACAAAAAAGGCTTGTCCTGGAGGTGGGGGTGAGAGGAAAACAGGGTAAACGGTGTCAGGAAAGCTGAAGGCAGGGTGGGCTTCAGGGAAAAGAAAGTGGTCTTTCTGAGTTTAAGCTCTGCTGAGAGAGAAAGACTGAAATGTATCCATTGTATTCAGGACCAGGAACACCCCTTTGTCCTCAGTGAACAGAGCACAGAGGGCCGTGTATATGGCGCAATAGGTTATGGAGGGATTGGGTGGTCAGGTGGTAACGGGGGGGGGGGGGGGCAGTGAGTGGGGGAGGGGAGTGTCACAGCTTTGTTTGTGCCAGGTAGCAGTCTGAAGCTTTTGTAGAAGTTAGTGAAAAGGAACTAAGAGAGAAAAATAGATTACAGGAGATACTGTCATCTGCAGAGATTATGTGTAGATTGGGCTGAGTCCAGGAATGAGAAGGAGAATGGACTTCTGGGTTAGGACCTTTGGCAATGTAAAGAAAGGAGGGCTTGCAAGAATGGGGGGCAGGGAGGTCTTATCCTCTTCTGAGATCAGAGCACCCTAAATTCCCTAGCAAATTACAGTGGTACTGTAGACATACGTTCAGATCCAGACCACTCCAGTAAAGCCCATATCACAATAAAGTGAGTTGCAGGGATTTCTTGGTTTCTTAGTGCATGTAAAAGTTATGCTTACACAATAGTCTGTTTAGTGTGTAACAGCATCGTGTCTTTAAAAGGTACTTAATTAAAATCGTTCCTTGCTTAAAAAGCTAATAGTCATCTGAGTTTTCAGGGACTGACAGTCTTTTTGCTAGTAAAGGGTCTTGCCTCTGTTTTAATGGCTGCTCACTGATCAAGTTGTAGGGCCTGAAGGTTGGGTGGCTTTGGCAATTTCTTAAGTTAGTGGGGTTTTTTTGCAGTTTTTGGCTGGGGCTGGGTTTGAACCTGCCACCTCCGGTATATGGGGCCGCGCCCTACTCCTTTGAGCCACAGGCGCCGCCCCTTTGGCAATTTCTTAAAATAAGAGAGCAATGAAATTTGCCTCATCGACTCTTCCCTTTCGCAAAAGATTTCTCTGTGATGCAGTTTGATAACATTTTACCCACATAAACTTCTTTCAAAATTGGAGTCAGTCTTCTCACACCTTGCCAGTGCTTTATCAACTAAGTCTGTATAACATTCGAAACCCTTTGTTGTTATTTCAACAGTGTTCACAACTTCTTCACTAGTAGATTCCATCTGCAGAAACCATTTTCTTTGCTCATCCATAAGTATCAAGTCCTCATCTGTTCAAGTTTGATCTTGAGCTTACGGCAATTTGCTCCCCTCTCAGGCTCCACTCTCATTCTGGTCCTCCTTGTACTCACATCTGCAGGAACTTTCTTCACTGAAGTCTAAACCCTTGAAACTCATCCAGGAGGGGTTTAATGTTTGTCCACATTGTACTGTCAGTTGACAGATGATGTGGACTCTGCACCTAACATGAGACTCTCAAGAGAAAATAAAGCAACTGTAGCTGGAGGTAGGGTTTGCTAATTGAGAGAGAAACATGCTAAACTGACCTTGGTGGACTGCCTGATGCCAGCCACCTAGGATTCTCCTGCCTGTGGGTCCTGCAGCAGTCCTGATTGGATAGGAGACTGGCCTTGCAAACATTCTTTCCTGTTTAGAAACTACAGACCTGGCTGGCATTCTTCTGTCTGTCTTTGAGATGCTCTGCCATTCTCCTGCTCCTTTTCTCCCCCCTCCCACCTTCTCTTCTCTTACTCCCTGCTCTCTGCTGCCTTCTCTCTCTCGCTCTCTCTTTCATTTCTTCCCTCCCCCCGTCTCTTTCCTTTCTCTGTCTCTAATATAAAATAAACTTATACCTTTATATCCTAAAAAAAAAAAAAAAAGAAACTACAGACCCTGCGCCAGTTCCAGCTGGTTTACAGAGATTGTGCCCTGTATAGCTCACCTTTAGATGTAAAGAGCTGCATTTCACCTCATTTTAATGTTAAAACTCTGCCCTGAAGTGAACATGGGATGTATGTTATGCGTGTTAACTCACTGTGTACCCACTGCTAGACTTCCCTCTCCATAAATATTCATAGACATTCCCCAAACCGAGCACATACTGAAGACAGACCTGGAAGGCTTTAATGCAGCTGTTTCCTTCCTTCTGAGGAGTGTGTGCTTGTTCCCCTGGAGGCTCTGTTCCCCAATCTGCAGATTATTACTCTGAAAGTTAAGTTTTTCCTTTTTCTTTCTTTCCTCCATAGATTTCCTGGTCATTTTGTTGAAATTTTTATATTTTAATATCCTCCCATGAATCATAAATGTTCTTTTTGCAGTTTTTGGCCGGGGCTGGGTTTGAACCCACCACCTCCTGCATATGGGGCTGGCGCCTTGCTCCTTTGAGCCACAGGGCCACCTATAAATGTTCTTAATGGCACCTGCAATAGTGAATTTTTCCCAGAACACATTCAATTTGCTTTGCCAAGATTCATCAGAAGAATCACGATCTATGGCAGCCATACCCTAATGCAGGATATTTCTTAAATAATAAAACTTAAAAGTCAAAATTACTCCTTGACCATGGTCTGCAGAATGGATATTGTATTAGCAGGCATGAAAACGACGTTAATCTTATACATCTCCTTTAGAGCTCTTGGATAGCCAGGTGCATTGTAGATAAGCAATAATATTTTGAAAGGAATATTTTTTTCTTGAGTAGTAGATCTCAACAGTAGACTTAAAATACTCAGTAAACCATGCTGTAAACATCTGTGCTGTCACACACTTTCTTGTTTCATTTATAGAGCACATGCAGAGTAAATTTAGCCTCATTCTTAAGGGCCCCAGGATTTTCAGAACGGTAGTGAGCATTGGCTGCAATAGCCCCTGACAACAGAACCTATCTTTTGAAAATGTGGAGTCAAAAATTAACTTCTCTGTAGCTGTGAAAGACCTAGATGGCATCTTCTTCCAGTAGAAGGGTGTTCTGTCTCCATTGAAAATGTGTTGTTCAGTGCAGCCACCTTCATCAGTGGCTTAGATCTTTGGGGTGACTTGCTGCATCTTCTACATCAGCAGGTGCTGCTTCACCTTGCTCTTTCATGGCGTAGAGCTGGCCTCCTTCCTCAAGCTTCATGGACCAGCCTCTGCTGCTTTCAGCTTTTCATCTTGCAGCATCCTCCCTTCTCTCAGCCTTCATAGAATTGAAGAGAGTCAGGGCCTTGATCTAGATTAGATTTTGGCTACAGTCATGCTGTGGTTACTTTGTTCTGTCCATTGTCTCTATATCAACAATAAGGCTATTTCACTTTCTTGTTCTTAATGTTCACTAGAGTAGCACTTTTAATTTTCTTTGAGAAGTTTTCCTTTGCGTTCACAGCTTCACTAACTTGTTTAGTGCAAAAAAGCTTATTAGCTTTTGGCCTGTCTCGCCTCTTGACATGCCTTCCTCCTTAAGGTTAATCATTTCCAGCTTTTGATTTAATCAATAAATGTGTGTGTTCTGACTTCTCCACTCAGCCATTCCTCCCATATCTCTCCCTTTGGTCAGGCCTCCCTATTTCCCAAGGTAAAACAGTATTGAAATTAGGACAGTTAATAACTCCACAATGGCCTCTAAGTATACACATGAAAAAAAGTCATGCACCTGTCACTTTTTAAGTTCACCATCTTATACAGGTCCAGTTCATGGCGTCCCAAAACAATTAGAATAGTAACATCAAAGATCATAGATCACCGTAACAGATGTAATAATAATGAAAAAGCTTGAAATATTGTGAAAATTACCAAAATGTGATACAGAGACACCAAGTGAGGACACGCTATTGAAAGAATGGCTCCTATAGACTTGCTTGACACAGGGTTGCCATAGTCCTTCGACTTACAAAATACATAATGTCCGTGAAGTACAACAAAATATAGTGTGCTGTATTCTACCACTGAGCCAGTCTCCATAGGAAAACTAGCACTGTTGTGAGAAGGTGAATTTGTATTTGCTCCTAAAGTCATCGCTGTAATTTTTTTAAATTTGATTTTTATACCCTGGGAAATTCTCAAAGACATTCCCCTACTTAAAGGTACTTTTTGAAGTTTCTGGCTTAATTACCTTGGGAAGAAGCAAAGATCAACCCAAGGACACATTCCTTCTTTGGGATTAGTATTGTGGCTGCCTGGCACTGGGAGTGGGAGTTCGGCTTTGTGACTCCTTGAGTTTACCCATCAGTTTATCATCACAGTCACAGTGTTTGTGCCCTGTCAGATATGGTGGAATTTAAAACTATTGATTTAAAAAAAAAGAATTTATCAGACCAACTGAACATAACAGATCCTAAACCAAACTGGTTCAATGTATTTGATAATTTTAAGAAATTATCAGCTACCCATGTATTTACTTATATTAAATATAATAACTTTTCCTTTGTTTTTTTCTCAGGACTGTACCCTAGTTAACATTTTTCTTTTTATCTTGATAGTTAAATTTCCAAATACTATAGAGCTGGTTAGGGTCTCTAATAATGTCAGAAGAAAAGAAACAGTATGAAAATAATTGATAGGCCGGAGTGGTGGGAAGACAGCAGAACAGAATTTAACAGTGAAAACGGTATAGAACCAGTCCTTGGGTTCTGCAATACGCACAAATAGGAGGGAATTTGATGGGAGGTTGAAGAACATGGTTAAACATTAGTATTTATTAACTTTCTAATTTTGAAGTAATTCCAATTTATAGGACAATTTTGAGAATAATACAAAGAACCTGTATGTACCCTTCACCCAGATTTCCTGTGGTTAATATGTTACCACACTTGCCTTATTATATCCTCTCTTTTACTCTGTATTTTTTTATTCTGAACTATATGGGAATAAGTTGGAGATATATTGCACCATTACCCTTAAATTCTAGCATGTATTATCTGAAAACAAAGACACTTCACTACATCACCAGACACAGCTGTCAAAACCAGCAGCATTGATCTGTTACTGCTATTTAATTGGCATTCCCTGTTTGGGTGTCACAGATTTCTCCTGTAATGTCATTTGTGACACAGACCACAGAAACACATGCACACACGCAAGCTTCCTTGCCTACTTGCCTCTTTCCTTTTAGACCCAGGATGCAAGTTATGATCGCCTGTTGCATTTATTGTCGTGTCTATTTAATGTCCTTTTATCTGAAACAGTACCTTTCATTACTTTTACGTTTTTGAAGACTCCTGTCCAGTGACCGTATCAAATACTTCTTAATTTGTGTTTCTCCGGTGTTTCTTCATACTTAGATTCAGGCTATATAGTTTTGGCAAGAACACCCTAGAAGTGTTGCTGTGTGCCTGTCACATCGTGTCAGGGGCCAGTTTGTCTGTCTGCTGGTGACTTAGGTTCTTAACCACTTGTTAAGGTGAGATGTGCCAGGTATCTCCACGTCAAGTTGGTAAGATTTTTGTATATGTTAATAAGTAATTAATACATATTTTATAGAGTGCTATCTTAAGACAATATAAATATCCTATTGTATTAAATTTATATCTTCTAGTTTTTACATCCATTGATGATTCTTGCTGGAATCATTTATTATCAAGATGGCTGCCAAATAATGCTTTTTCTGATTTCATTATTATTTCACTTTTATTAATTGGCATTCTACTGTAAGGAGAAACAGTCCCCTGTTCCTGTCTGTCTATATGTTTATATTGGTGTGGACTTATGGAATCTTATTTTAGTCAGTGTGTTATGATACAGCTAACCCTCATTATTTTAAATGCTCAGATTGTCTTAGAGTTGGCCAGTGGGAGCCTTTTCAAAGTGATGCTTGTATTCTTTTGAAAAGTTCCCATCATTTTTTGAGCACTCCCTTATTTTCTGGCACAAAATATTCCAGATTAATCTTGTACTTTTCCCGACTCAGCTTTGCAATTAGTCACAGCACCAAGGAGCTCTGGTTCTTTTTCATGGCAAAGTAATATTTGGAAAGCAAGATGTGAGTGGTAAGGATGCTCATCGCTGCCGACATTTCATTGCCTCCAGGCCTTCTCCACAGGCACTTCTGGGAAATACATGAGTGTTACAGACCCTCACATATTTATATCTGTTTTTATAACTATGCCTACTTCAGCGTATACAAACCGTGAGTTTCCACAGTCTCTCTAACCTGATCCACCGTAGCAGTTTGTCCCAGTCTTCTACCTTTACATACCTGTCCTTCCGTTCTCTGACAGAAAATCTACCTCACGTTTTTCTCAATATACTTATTTATATGTTCAGTCCCTTGTATGTAATGAATCTCTTGACCATACAGGCCAAGTCCTGCTGGCCTGAATTCACATACTGCCTTTTCCGCCACAGCAGTGCAAACTAACTTCCTTTTATCTTTGAGAAATCCTGAAATGGCTTATTTTGCATATTTTCATTTACATTTCTTTCATTATATTGTTCTGTCAATTTTTTTCTTTTTTTATGTTTCAAAAGTTCTGTCTTTTTTGTTTTTTTTCCAGTTTTTGACCAGGGCCAGGTTTGAACACGCCACTTTCAGTATATGGGTCTGGCACCCTACTTCTTGAGTCACAGGCACCACCCAATTTTTTTTTTTTTTTTTTTTTTTGAGACGGAGTCTCAATATGTTGCCCTTGGTACAGTGCCATGGCGCCACAGCTAACAGCAACCTCAAATTCTTTTGCTTAAGTCATTCTCTTGCCTCAGCTTCCCAAGTAGCTGGGACTACAGGCTCCCACCACAACGCCCAGCTATTTTTGATGGAGGGAGTAATGGTGGGGGTTGTAGTTATCATTGTTGTTTCATGGGCCTGGGTTGGATTCGAACCTGCCAGCTTTGGTGTATGTGGCTGGCGCCCTAGCTGCTTGAGCCAAGCCTTCTTTTTGTTTTTGTTTTTTTTTAATTGTAGTTATCATTGTTGTTTAGCAGGCCCTGCTGGGCTTGAACTTGCCAGCCCTGGTGTGTGTGTCTGGCGCCGTAACCACTGAACTACAGGTGCCAAGCCAGTTCTGTCAATTTTTTAAACATATCTTTTACTAGGGTAAAGATTAATGGTGAAATAGGAAGTATTTAAAATAATAGTATTGTGGGTACAGTGGCTTATGCTTCTTTGGAAAGAAAGCGAAGGTGGGAGGATCAAGACCACCCTGAGCAACAAACATAGTGTGAGTCTGTCTGTACAAAAAAAGACAAAAATTAGCTGGGTGTGGGCGCATGTGCCTTTGGTCCCAGCCACTCCGGAGGCTTGCATTGAACCCAGGAGTTTGAGGTTATATTGACCTATGATGATGCCACTGCACTCTAGCGGTATAACAGAGAGAGACCATATCTCAACATTTAAAAAAGAAAACAAAGAACAGATAGGGGTCAAAACACAGAGTCAGAATTTGAGAGTCCTTCATTATTCATAAGAAGAGTATTTGTTAGCATTTTACTTACATGGTATTTACATGTGTTACTGGCAGTTTTCTGAGGATAAATTTGGTGTTATTAGGGGGATAAAGGGATGGCACACAATTGACTGGATTTTATGTTATCCTTCTTATCCTTTTACTTCCATCTAGTGACCTTTTATAGGACTTTGATACCAAAAATCAATAATATCAAAATTAATCTGGAATTCTTTCTGGTTAGAATCATCTTGGCGAATTATGTTTTGTGTTTTGTTATGTGATTTTTGGGAGCCAATTCAACATTATGTCATGAATTTGATAAAATTATGTGTGTGTGTTTTTTTTTTTTTCCTTTAGAAAGTTATATTTTAGCCTTGCCAATAAAGCAAGAAAATGAAATGAAAGGTATCCACATTGGGAAGGAGGGAGTAAAATTTGCTAAAGAAAATCCTGAAGAATATAGAAATGTATAAAGTATAATAAATAAGTTCAGGAAAGTTGCTGGATAAAAGATCAGTACACAGAATTCAATTTTATTTTTTATACATTTGTAATGAACAATTTAAAAATTAAATTAACAGTTGCATTTACAGCAGCATCAAAAGGAATAGAATTGTAGGGCTCAAAGGAGTAGGGTGCCGACCCCATATGCCGGAGGTGGTGGGTTAAACCCAGCCCTGGCCAAAAAAAAAAAAAAAAAGAATTGTTAGGAATAAATTTAACAAAGCAGTATACACACTTACATTTTGAAAAATAAAAACATTGTTAAATTCCAGAAAATATAAATAAGTGGAAAAACATCCCATGTTCACGAACCAGAAGACTTAATTTTGTTAAGATGGCAGTACTCTTCAAATCAGTATGTTAAAATCCTAGTAGGCTTCCCCATAGAAACTGACAGTTTATCACAAAATTCACATGGACATTAAAGGAACCCAGGATAGCCAAAATAGTCTTACAAAAATTAAAAATAAAGTTAATACACTTTGTGGTTCTGATATATAGGTAGATATATAAAGCAATGGACTAGAATTTCGAGTCCAGAAATAAACCCTCATATTTATGGTCAGTTGATTTTAAAAAAGAGTGCCAAGATAATTCAGTGGGGGAAAGAATATTTTCAATAAAAGGTTAATAGTTCTGGGTCAATGAAATATCCCATAAAAACACATTGGAGTAAATCTTAATGACCTTAAAGTAGGCAATGTTTTCTTGTGACACCAAAAGCACAAAAGAAAAAAATTAAATTGGGCTTCATAAAAATCTAAAGCTTTGGTACTTTCAAAGACACCATAAGAAAGTGAAAAGACAGTTTAGAGAATGAGACGGTGTATTGAAGGAAAGTATCTGATAAAGATCTAGTATCCAGAACATACAAAGAACTCTTAAAACTCAATAAAAAGACAACCAGCTTTCAAAATGAGCAAAAAATTTGAATAGATACTTCTCTGAAGAAGATATATGAATGGATAATAAGTACGTGAAAGATGCTCAACATTATTAGACATCAAAGAAATGCCAAGCAAAACCACAATAACATACTGCTTAACCCCCATGGCAGCAATCAGAAAGGCAGATAATAACTCATATTAATGAGGATATGGAGAAATTGGAACCTTTGTACACTGCCAATGGGAATGGAAAATGATGAAGCCACTGTGGAAACCAGTCTGGTAGGTCTTCAGTAAGTTGAATGCCAGTAGGTAGGGGGTTTCTTTCTGGGATAACAAAAATACTCTTAAAAGTGAATTGATGTTTGCACAACTCTGAATACACAAAAATTCATTGATTTGTATAATTTAAATGGGTGAATTATGTGTGTGAATTATTCTCAAAGCTGTTATTAAATGACATTTTATCAGCCAAGTTTGGGTTTTTCTTAGTTTCATTTTATCAGAAAAAGCATCCTGACCGAAATTTCTAACAACAGTATAGAATATGAAAATTCTATTTATTCAGTGTATAGAATATGAAAATATTTAATTCTTTGAGATGGCTTCCTGAAGTTTTGAGCCTCCCACCAAGTGGGCTTAAATGGATAAGCTGGCTGAGCGTACTTATTTCTAAGCTATTTGCCTAACCCTTTCTATCCTATAGGAAGAAGCTTCCTTTCAATCTCTTCTCACTTTTCCTGTCTTTTCCCCCATAATAATTAAAACATCTGTTAATATCTTATGTCACTTTAAAATATTCAAAATCATATTTGACTTTGAACTTCCAGAGTTGAGTTTTGTTGAGTAGTTCTACTTCTATCATACATTTGTTCAAAATTTCAAACTCTTCCATTATATTCATTTTGCCTAACTATATTTAGCTGTGCCTTCCATTTGTATTAATGATCTTCAAGAGGAACTATAAAGTGTGTCACTTGTTTTCATATTTATGTAATAATGCTGTAGCAATAAATAATGAAGAAAATAGACTTTCATAATTTTTTGGAAAGCCAAGAAGTTATAAAGTCTCTTTAAGAATAACAAATGAGCTAAATCCCTTTTAGAAGTGGAAGTAAAGCTTTGATCTCTACATTCTTTCTCTTTGAAAGCACCTGTGATGTACAGTTCATCTCCTGTGAATAAAAAGTTGGAAAAAAATCAGCCAGTTGTTGTCCAACAGTTTCCTTGAAGATTAAAATATTGCAGAGCTGGCTCAGTGCCTGTAGCTCAGCGGCTAGGATGCCAGCCACATACAACAGGGCTGGCAGGTTCGAACCCATCCTGGGCCTGCCAAACAACAATGACAACTACAACAACAAAATAGCCAGGCGTTGTGGTGGGTGCCTGTAGTCCCAGCTACTTGGGAAGCTGAGGCAAGAGAATCGCTTAAGCCCAAGAGTTGGAGGTTGCTGTGAGCTGTGAGGCCATGGCACTCTACCCAGGGCTACAGCTTGAGAGTTTGTCAAAAAAAAAAAAAAAAAAAAAAAATTACAGACGTGGCAGCATTTTTGTGTAACTAGTGATCTCAGAAAAAGGTTTGCAAAATTGTCTTTGGTTTTTACTTTATGAAATTAAATTGTGATACATTAAAAACAGGAAAAGCAGAAGAAATTCCTATTGAAATGCATTTCTAACACATCTCAGTAAGCTCATAGTTCTCCTTAGGTGAGATGGCAAATGGTCTTTAATCTCAAAATGGCTTATTTTTCTATTATCTTCAAGGTCCTCTCAAGAAAGGCCTGTTCTTTGTGGGTTTAGCTATATAGTTTTTTTTTTTTTTTTTGGGGGGGGGTTGTTTGTTTTAATAATGACATCAGGTAAGCAACACAAAAATTATAAAGGATTTTGTCATGATTTGGGAAGTACATTTAGTACGTAAACCATGATTGATTTATTGCCAGTGGTTTGAATATCTGGTAGGATGCTTTTGCTTCAGTTTTAAATTGGTTTTAATATTAATCTTATAAAATGTACTAACAGAATCTGCCTTCATTGAGAATGTAATTAAGTGATCTTAAAACCACAGAAGGTTAAGCCCAGAAAACAGAAATTTGTTTTGTCTGTAATGATAATTAGTGGTTTCTTAAGGTAATATATCATACACCCCAAAGGAATGATTTGATTTTTTGCCTTAATTTAAGGTATAGCTAGAATGTGACTTAAAACACTGTATTTGAATATTTAAATACAGCTTATAAATTTGTTCAAACACTGGTAACTGGGATGGGGGTTTGCTAGGTGAGGTGGGGAGGAAAGATCCAGGAGCAAGGATTACTTACGAGGGGGCTGACATCACTTTCTACTCTATGTATATTGAGTTTTACAGTAAGCATTATTTTCACGATTCAAAGTGATATGAAAAATTAAGGCGGCAATTGAGTCTTCATTAATTCATGGGTAATTAATTCCCAGATAATTTGTTGAGTTTAATTTCTTGAAATATTAAGTTTTTAAAAATATATAGTTTATCTTTCCTTTATCTTTCTATGTCTTGTCAATCTGTGTTCCTTTTATCTAAAGTCCTGGCAGTTTTAGATTGATATCTTTGGGTTTGGGGGGTAGGCAGAATTCTGTATTTGAGTTGCAATTGAAGTTTCTTTAGATGAAAAAAGACAGGTTTTAGTACTACTTTTTAAAGAGAAACAATTTTTTAAAAAATTTCAATTTGCTTAAATGTTAATGTCTTAATAATATGCTTTTTGGCTTGAATAAATTATTTCTAAAAGAATGTGCAAATTAAGTTTGAATTCATGTGACCACAGAATTAGATGTAATCTTACCTGAATGCTGAGGACTTGGTGAAATGTTAGAACCCAGGGTTATTGGACATTATGAACCTTACCCTGGGGACCAGTTGGGTTTGAAGGAAGGTGTCAGCAGAAACTTGACAGACGCTGGTGGCAGCACATATTATCTAAATGTTTCAGTGCTTTGAATGGGAGCAATTGAGAAGTTTGTATTTCAGTAAATTAATTTTTAAAACTTCTATTAAGTCCCAGCATAATCTGGTGAGTTGGCAATAGAATCTGTATCAAACACCAGGAACAGCAGTCCCACAGCTTCTGATGGATTTGAACACTAAGACTAAGTGTTAGTGTTCAAACTAAATATTTGGATTTACAAATGACTTGGATGTAGTAACATTAAAGAGAATGAAGAGAGGATTTTAGAATTCTTTAGTGCTTTTTGTAGTTATGTGTGATGTTAAACGGTGAATAGCTCGTTGATAACTGCTTTTTGAGATACTTAAGTATGTATTTGACTACTTTGATCTAGAACCTCTTGGTCTAGATCTCAAGTATTTGGAGTAAAAATAATTGTTAAACTTGATTAATCTTTGTGCCTTGAGGCTCACTTAAAATGCTGTAAATTATTTAGGAGACTTAGATATGTATGTTGATAAATCAGTGGTATCACAAGCCAATGTGGAATTCGGTGGTTGAAACTTAGACATTGAAGTGTTAAACAAAAATACATGTATCATTTTAGAGCTTTTTTGTATCTCAGTAAATAGAAGTGAAGTATATATTTTGACAAATGAAATAAAATTCCTACTCTCTCCAAGGAATACATTTTAAAATAATTGATGTAAATTATACATAATGGTGGGGTTTTCTCATCTATTTTTATATTATCGTGTTAAGCAAGCGTAAAAATTAGGCAACATTTCATTCTAGCTAAACTTAACATCACACATCATATCTCATGTTTTTATTTGCTAAGTTGTTTCATTTATTGGAATCTTAAAATATTAATACATCGGGCCATGATATTTTAGAATAAAGGTTTAAACTATTAAACATTATTTTATATGTTTAATATAGATATATTTTAAAATTCCAATTTAAAATTCCAAACTTTTAGATTTAAAAAGTTTTGTGTCATTTTGCCGGTGTTTCTTTTCTGATGTCACCTATCTTTACTCGTTTTAAAATCTGTATTATACTATACACACGCTTGAATCTGCCTGTTTTCTGCCAGAAGTATTTGGTGGTGGCGATAACCATTCATGTGGCAGTGTGTCTGCATGAAAATGTCCAAAGCTGGCAACAGGAAGCAGGGTGCCGGTTTTTCCTTTGTGTGTCATTTGCCTTGCATGGCATGTGATGAACTAGTAAATGTTAAATATTTAATTGTTTTAAAGTACATGCATTTTCTCCTTCGGTTGAATAAAGTAACTTGTAAAAAACAACACATTTTAAAATAGCATGTATCTCAATCTAACCAGGACCACCAAAACTTAAGGTTTCTTTTTCTCTTTTATTTTTTTTTTTAAAGAGAAAATATAGGGCACTTCCAAAGAGAGCTGGAAATGGGTCCCTCTCATGGAGGAGGAAAGGTGACAGAGATTTCCACTTCAGGTTTTTACAACAGAGAATATGTAATGCAAGGAATAGGTGATAACGGGGGTGTTGCTGAGAGCCAAAAAGGTGGGCACCGAGAGGTGACCCAGAGATTAGCAACAGCAGGAAGCCACTGCCAGCCCTAGCTGAAGAGAAAAGGGGCTTAGGGACCAGGCCCACTGAAAAGAGCATGGAACCTTGACAACTTTAAGAGCAGCTGGAACTGCTCCCAAAAAGCAGAGTCGAGGAAGAGAAAGGGGAGGTTGGGGGAGAAAGACTGTTTGCTTGTCTGTCTCCAGCTCGAGTCCCTTGTAATTGGCCATAGCCACTTGGGGACCAGCGGTGCTTGCAGGAGGCAGCCTCAGGGGCACAGAGCAGAGCAGGTAGAGGGTGGGGTCGGAGCCCAGGGCAAGCAGGTCCAAGTCGAACAGCAGTCTGATAAATGCGCGTCGGGTGGAGGTAGGGGCTCTAAGCAAGACAGGGTGAGGGAGCGTGGAGACTCCGTTCACCTGATGGGAAGCCCTCTGAGGTGGGCACTGTGAAGTGGCCAGATGGAGGGAGACCATGAACCATGTGGCTGCCTCTGCTTCCAGCCAGAGGACCAGTTAGAGAGAAATTCTTTCAACAGGTTGGCATATTTTTCTCTAGATTTTCACTGTGCATATACTAGGCTTTTAATTAGAAAAGCAATTTTTTATGCTGTGCCCACTGTTTTTTCATGTTAACGGTCTATCTTCCTTTGTCTTTTAATGACTGTGTAGCACTTTATCGTGGATGTGCCGTAACTCATTAACCAGTTCTCCACTGACAGACATTCAGGTTATTCCCAGTTTTTCAGTAATAGAGAATTACTGTAAACACCCTCATACAATACATTCAAATGTGTGGGTGTTTCTCTAGGACAGTGTTCTCAACCCACTTTAAAAGGCCTTAAGGAAATACTGATGCTTACGTTTCATTCAGAGGAGCTTTTAAATCAGCATCTCTGAGGAAAACGGATCCGGACTTTTATGTTTTTAAAAAGCTGCTCAGGTGATTCCAATATATAGTCAGGCTTGAGAACCACTGATGTAGGATGGTTCTGAGAAGTGGAATTGCTAAATCAATGATAAAAACATCATAAATTTTAGTAGATATTATAACATTATTCTATTTGTATTAGTTAGGGTTAGTAGCAACTGCTAGTAATAGAAACATAAAATACATTTTATGTAGCTTACTTTTTATGTAAATATCCAAATACCAGCACCTCAGGGCTGGTATGGCCATTTTGTTCCATGCAGTCCTCAGTTGCCGGGTTTCCTTTTAGCACTTGTCCTTGCTAAACTAAAGGTAAGCTCCAAGGCAGAGGTTAGGGCTCCTGCCACAACGCCACATTCCAGATAGCAGACTAAAGGGAAGATGCAGGAGGCACAAGGCGTAGGTCAGCTGTGCTTTTAAAAAGATGCCTAGAAACTCCCACAGAGCACTTTGACTTATATACCATTGGCCAGAACTTGGGCATGAGTCTACACTAGCCACAAGGAAGGGTGGGGAAATAGGCCTTCTTCTGGGTAACCTGTGTGCCCTAATAAAAACCAGGTGTTCTTTTAATGGAAGAAGAGGAAGACTGACAGTGGCAGCCACCAGGTGTCTCTGCCGTGTCTTCCATGAAACCTGTAAGAATCTGCCCTCCTACCCAAGAACACAAGTACCCATTGCCCAAACCTGGTCAGAGCGTGGCAGCCAGCCAAAAGCTTTAGTGCAGCAATGAAAACTTCAGACAATATGTTGGCACAAGGAGAGGCTAAAAGGATTTAAATGAGACTTAGGAAAGATGCTGAAGAGTTGTAAACTTTATCAGATAATAAATGTAAAAGGCCACTTTTTAAATTGTGCCCAATTCTTTGTGTCTGCTCAGTGTTTTAGCTGCCATACCGGAGGGTGTCTATTACCTTTTCAGTATTGCAGTTGTTATTTATTTGCTAACATGTGCAGGTTAGTCTCAATATTAATGTTACCTACCCTCATCTGACATTTGGATCAGAGAGGATCTCTTAATACGTTATTTTTATATTTCTTTCTCTCTCTCTCTTTTTTTTTTTTTTTTTTTTTTTTTGAGATAGAGTCTCAAGCTGTTGCCCTGGGTAGAGTGCTGTGGCATCACAGCTCACAGCAACCTCAAACTCTTGGGCTTAAGCAGTTCTCTTGCCTCAGCCTACCAAGTACCTGGGACTACAGGTGCCCACCACCATGCCTAATTATTTTTTTGCTGCAGTTGTCATTTTTGTGTTAGCTGGCCCAGGCTGGGTTCGAACCTGCCAGCCTCCGTGTATGTGGTTGGCACCCTAACCACTGAGATATGGGCGCCGAGCCTATTTTTATATATCAAATTAAAATTTTTTTTAATTAGGAAATATTAAGTAATTTAATATGTGACATTTTGTTGTTGCAGTGGATGAAGGTCGCTGTAATGAACCTGACCGGTTGCAAGTGTTTCACAAGAAAGCCATCATGCCTTACGGTGTTTATAAGAAACACCAGAAAGATGCGAGTGAGGAAGGCGCCGTGATGCATTACGCGAGCCTGGTGGGGCAGAAATGTTCTGAGAGGATGCTGCTGTTCAGAAGCTGAGCCAAGCTCCCTGTGTGCTCATCTGTGCCACGGTACCTCCTCAGCTCCTCTGGGAAATACTATAACCAGCTACAAATTAGACTTTTTTATTTTGACTATCCTGTGGCTTTTAAACAATATTTTGTGGCAATGTATTTGTGAGAATCTCATGGTTAATATAAAGACGTAAAACTATGTTATGACCTCCGTTTATCGTTTTGGAGGATTGTTTCTAGAGCAAGATATGCTAAACTTCTCGTTAATATTTTGGGAAGTAAAATTAAGAAGTGAATCTAAGTAATTTAATCACAGTTGTGCTTATTTTGTTCTGTTAGACAAACTAAAACAGGCTATTTCCTCAGACCTATTTGAAACACAGGTTGTGCTACAACAGAAGACCTTCAGTATGGGGATGGTGTAAAGTCTGTTTCATCACTTAGCAAATACGGCTCCTCACGAGAACAAAGCAGTGCTGTTACTCAATTTTAAGTTGCTGCCAATGTTCTATTATGTAGCTTAATAGAGAACTTGAAGAAAAAAATATAAACATTTAAAAAAAGAGCTGTGTTAGCATTGTTCAGGACCAGGTCTGTTCATGTCTGTTACTTTGGCTTAATTTCTTCCCTATAATAATTGTTATTAGTGCTCTCTTTTACTCTCAAGTATCCCTGATTTGGACAATAAAAAAATGTAATTACTCTATTATTTGCTTTTTTCTAAAAATCTTGGAAATGGAGTTTTTTGTTTGTTTTTAAGAAAAATGTTGATTTCTGCTTTGATACAAGCCTCATCCAAAGGAAATAAACACTAATTTTTCTTCCCTTAGAACTCAGGACACTTGTCTTTGGTTATTGATGACAAATAGTTATTGTCTGGCTGCTTTTACAGCTGTGCCACAAATCACATTTACGTAGGAACCATTCTGGCCTTCATGTTCCTGGCTAAGAGGTGGAACAATCCATTTCCGCCCTTTGATTTGAGAGCCGGACAGTAGATGCTACCCTTGGTGATCCCAAGAAGAGGCCTTTTCGGTCCTCTCACTTTCTCTTGTTGACCCCTTTGCCCATTCAATAAGTGCCCACTGCCAAGGTGGCAGGCACCACGCCAGGTCTCAGCTCTGATCGAGTTGTCTTGGAAACAGGATAAAGACGCAAGAGGGTTATTTTCCTGTGCGCTCTTTCTCAGCCAGTCTTTTCTGCTGCTGCTGCTGCTTGTCCACCAACCCCTTTTCAGTCCCCATTTTGCCATTTTTCTGCTTTCTATTGATTGAACTTTTTAGAAGTTATATTATAAAACTTCACAGTTTGAATCTCATTGCTAACTTTAAACTTTTCTCTAAAGGGCATTTAATGTCAGTTAAACATATAGAAAATAACCTTCAGCTGGTTAGAATAAAAAGACCATGAAACAACGGTTTAAAAAATGAAATGTCTACAAATTCAGTGTCCAAGTCAACCGTATTTCTTCATTCAGCATGTCTGTGTGTCACACTTGCTGTGTTCTGGGTACTTTGCTTACTGGGACAACATAGTGAACAAAGCCATTTTCTTTGATTATAAAGATTTTACATGGAATTTTTGACCTTCAAAATAGTTTCCTAAGAGCCTTGAGAAAATTTTTATTGGAACTTCCCTAAGAATATATAGAATTTTTTGTCTTACTCCTCTAAAATGAAGATAGCTTCATTTTATGATTTTTTTGAATTACAAAAGTGATACTATAAGCAGTTAAAACTTTACAAAAAGTATAAATAAGAAAGGGAATATAATCGAAAATTCTGCCACGCACAGAGAAAGAAAATAACTGCTATATGTTCATATACACACATATAATTTTAATAGACATAGAATTATGCCCTACATGCTGTTTTGTGTCCTCAGCAGTAAATTGTAGGCTTATATGAAATCTGAAATTTAAGTGGGGTAGGATCAGCACGTGGTTCCCTTGGCATTTGGATGTCCTGTTTGAAAGAGCAGCATACAGAAGATCACAGCTCTTGGGTATGAAATGATACTCAAGCGTTGTGATCTAACATCTTAACCATAACTCTGGTTTCTTCCTGCAGAATCCATTTGATCCCCTCAGAGGAAAATGATTTGTCACCCCTGTCTGTGTACCACTGTGCTGTCCCTGAGGGTGGCATTCTAGGTTGGCTCCAGTGAAGCTTCAGAGTGATTGGGGCATGAACATTCTTCAATTCAGTAGCTATATTCATAGATATGGTTGTTTGAAAATAGGTAATGTATTGATCCTGGTAGCCAGAGTGTCTTCAAAGGAGACTCTTAGGAGCCTCAGTTGAGTGGATATCACTAGTGGGCTAGAAAAAGACAGTCAAAGAAAGTGACCCAATTCCATTAGTTGACAAGCAGCCTCGTCCAGAGATATGATTTTACTGTAATGGTTTTCATCTAAATAAAGACACATGAGAACTTTCAAACACAGGTTATGTTTTTCTCAGGCAGGAAGCTTTGCATTTGCAATTTTAGTCTGTGCCCCTTCTGATTTCAAATGAATTCACACTTACCTTTCTGTCTTGGGAACGAAGATATAATTTTGATTTTTCCATGCTATCATTTTATTTAAATTATTTCAGGTCTAAGAGATTTTTGTTATTTTTTAATGTTATCTGAGCACTTTTTTATATTCTAAAAGATAGAGGCTATTATCAGATAAATATATTTGTTTGATTAAAATTATTTAGATAAATTATTAATGTTTGTTTGCTTACAAATGGCTTATTTTTCATTCATTTTGCAAATATCAGTTATGTGTGGTTTCTTAACATGTCAAAATCTATTATGTAAAAGTCTTTTTCAGATTTCTGGAAGGTATATGGTTTGATTTTATAGAAGTTGAATTGTTTCAGTATGAATAAAGATGATAAAGAATATGATGAACAGTTAATTAAAATGTATTGTTAAAAGAAAAATTAGGTGGGAACAGTTGGGACATGTTTGGATTTGAAATTATTCAAGTATAAGCTTTTCAAAAGCAAAACTAATGAATGTGAGGCAAAACAAGTCTGGTTGCATGTGATTTTTTTTTTTTTTTTTTTTTTGTATATGCTTTTTGAATAATCCATTTGATAAAGCTTGAATGGAAAAAATAAAGCTGTTTTTATCTGCAGTGGCTCTGGCTTAATTACTTAAAAGACATATATTTTGATCTTTTAATTACATTTCACCTGCTGGTAATATGTAGCAAACAGTTACGACATGGCCTATACAAATCATAAAATTTAATGTTCTGTAACTGAAGTTCCAGACAAGTTGGTTACCTAAATCAAAGAATGGTGTGTTCCACTCTCAGAAATAGAGTAAAATATATTTCACTCTAAGCAAAAGGTCTAGACTTTTGCAAGATAAAGAATAGACCTTTTTTTACCCAAAGAGATTGAAATTAGGACTTTAGTAACAAACTCAACTATAATTTCTCTTATAAAGACTTTAGAGAGACATTTTGAAAAAATACCTCCTGAAATGTGCCTTAATTGTTCATAATGGTTCACAATGTATTTATGCAATACATTTTCTAGTGTTTTCTTATAATAAAGTGGATCACGGTAGGTTGGTGAGAACTTGAATCTTATTTCTAAGTGATTTAATGGAAATATCTACAGAATGGAAATATCTTTATTATTTTCTTAATTGAAATGGACAGTGTTCATCAGAAAACATTTAGACAATATAGAAAATAGTACTGATGAAAATAAAAATTACTTTTAATCCTATCACTACTATTGACTGCCATTCACATTTTTGTATTTTCCTTTCTCCAAACTTTTTCTACCTACATATATTTATATGTCTTGTTTTTAAAGAAAAATGGAATCATATATCTTATTGCATTTTTTTATCTATTTAATATATTATGACCATCTTAATATATTATGACCATGAAAATAAATGAGGAAGAACATAATCTTTTTAATGCCTGCATAATATTCTGCTCTATAATCTTTTGGGAAAAAGGGCTTAAGGCTTTGAGGCCCTTTCGTATGGATAATATGAGTTGTAATTAATCAGCATTTAGTAGTTTCTTATCAGTTCTCTGTAACAGTTGGTACAATAGACTGAATTTTTCATGTCTTCCCCAAATTCATACACTGAAATTCTTATACCCACTATGACAGTGTTAGGAGAGGCCTTTGGGAGATGATTAGGTTATGAGGGTATAGCCCTCCTGAGTGGGTTAGAACCCTTAGGAGAGAGGCCTGGACAGCTTCCTTGCCCCTTAAACCTTTTGCAGACACAGTAAAAAGGCACCGTTGATGACCCAGAACGCAGGCCCTTGTCAGACACCAAATCTGTCACCTTGATCTTGAACTTCTCAGCTCCAGAATTGTGAGAAACAAATTTCTGTTGTTTTAAGGCCACCAATCTATAGGATTGTCATGGCAACCTGAATGACATTCTTATGCCCAGTTCTCTCTGCCTTTCACCAGATAGTAGGCATTTTCTCCTTACCTGAAGATTCGGGGAACATATTGCTTTATGACTTTAGTGATGCTTACTTTTACTGTGAGAATAAAAAGTAGCAAAGGCAAAGAGGGGCAATTCTTTGGGTATACATCCCCTCTGTTTTTCAGAATTGCTGGCTTTTCTGTAAATAAAAGTGAAACTGTTGATCTCTCAAAAAAAAAAAAAATTTTTTCATCCCTTCTAGATATTTTCTGGGAGACCTACACTACTGTGTTCACAGTTTGCATGCCTCTGAAATTTCCAAATAGAAATGTTTTTAAAACTTAAGGTCATTTAAAGTAAATTTATTGATTGTAGAGCAGATGTCTTTAAAATGGTTTTATTAGAAAGGTTTTACTGGAAAGGATGCATAACCATGTATTACTAACTTAGCTAATATTTTTACATTTTACAGTCTATTGGCTGTTTATTTTGATAATTCAATCCAAGTAAAATTGCATCCAGTTGGTTGTCACAATTGGTCTCTTCAATCCAATCCTATCCAGAAACTATTGTCCTATGAACTATTTCAATGAGACCAAGAATTAAAACATCTCAATATATTTTGTTTCCCCAATTTTTATTCTTTTAGAGCAGTGATTCTCAACCTTCTTAATGCCGTGGCCCTTTTGAGAACCGCTGTTTGAGAGCTTACAGATACAGGCAGCTCGGTTTCCTACTCCTGTCTCTTCATCCTCAATATAAAGAATCAATTCCAAATAAAAGTGCTGTTACAAGAACACTGGGATAGCACATCTTCCTGTTGCGTGGTGTTTGTGACATCACTCGGTGATTCAGGCACTGTAGAGGGGCACCCTTCACCTTCAACTGTCTGGCTGTATAATGCATCCTCTGAGTGACTAGCACAAATGTTATTGTTTCTTTGATCATTAACGTTTGGGTAATTGGTTTTTAAATTTTATTTATTTTAATATTACAAGCTAGAGCCATTATAAGAAAAAGATAAAAATGTATTCTTGCATAATTCAACTATGTGATTTTGGATTGAATTTTTTTTTTCTGAATTTTAATTTTTCAGGCTTGTCAGTCTGTGCCAGGGTCTGAAAAATCATTTAACATAGGACTTTTTTATTTAATTAGTGTTAAATGAAAGCTCATGAATACTTCATGAAGTCCAATTCATCACACTTTGTTAATTCAATATTCAGTGAGTCTGAATAGCATCTCTCCACTAACGGAGTTTTTGATCATGGGACAACAAAAACAGCATTTTAAGTTTGCAAATTCAGAGCTTAAGGCCTTTAGGTCAGTTGAATGTAGACAGTTCTGCGTGATTTGTCCAGCATATTTTTAAATATCAAGAATTGGCCAGAAGTTAACTGTTGCTTATGTGAGTTATTTCATTGACCTTCAAAGGAAATGTGTGTGGTGTGTGTATGAACGTGGGCTTAATTGAAGCTCCCTAATCACAGTATGATTTATTGTCAGTGTTGATTCAAAGAATCAACTCAAAAAAGGGTTTGGATTTTTTAGCCCTATTATAGGAGTCACACAAATTAATACGACTGCCCTGTCCAGTAAGGTAACCATTAGTCACATGTAGCTGTTTAATTAAAATTAAAATTCAGTGCCTCAGCTTTACTCGCTACATCCCAAGTGCTCACTAGCTACTTGTGACCCATGGCTACTGGATTAGTTTCCTAGAGCTGCTCAGGTTAAAACAAAAAGTTATGTTCTCCAATTTTGAAAGCTGGAAGTCTGGAGTTAAGGTGTCAGCAGGGCCACCTGGCCTCTGAAGCATCCACACAACTCCACCTGCCTGCTCCTTGCTTCTGCTGCTGCCAATAATCCTTGTTCTTGGTTTGCAGCTCCATCACTCCCCGTTTCTGCCTCAGTGTTCCCATGACCATTCTCTCTCTGTGTCTGTGTCAAGAGGACACTGGTCAGATTGTGTGCAGGGGTGTCAACCTGCAGCCCATGGGCCACATGCAGATTATTTGAGGACTGTTTTGCTTATCTGTGGCGGTGGATATTCCAAAAAGTATGCACAGGCCTTTTCTTTTGCTCATCAGCTTTCGTTAGTGTTTGTGCATTTAACATGTGGCCTAGGACAACTCTTTTTCCAACATGTGGCAGAAAGGAAAAAAGGTTGGACACCCTTGAGTTCATTATGACCTCTATTTAATACATCTGCAAAGACCCTAATAAGGTCACAGTCCCAGGTATTTAGGGTTAGGACAGGCACTCACTTCAAACCACAAGGCTGCCACATTGAACAGCGTAGCAATAGAATATTTCCAACATCACAGCATGTGCTGTTTGGCAATTTAAGAAATTAAAACCTGTGGAGCTCTGATACATTTTTAGATTTCTAAATAGTAAAGCACAAGTAGAATGCTTGTGGCAACATGGACCCTTTGTACACAACTTCCATTGTGCAATCTGGTTTCATCTGTAAGTGCAGTTCTGGTATATGTGTGTTTGTGGTGGCCCATGACTGTGTGTGCTTCCTATGGTAACTGTCATATCCTTAGATTATGATTTACAGGTAAGCTGTACACAGACAAGGGGATTCCTTAAAGGAACAATTTGGCTGAAAGATTAATTCAGAAATATTTACATAGGATTCCTGCTACTTTATATTGATTTTTAAATATTTTATCTTAAATTTTCTTCCAGGCCCCTTGTTATTCTAGTTACATGTTTATTATAATCAAATAGAAAATAAATCTTTATCAATGTATCAGTAAAAATCTCTTAATAGCAGTAAAAGGATTTTAATTTATCTCTCAAAAGAAGTCTACCCCAAAATCTGCAGTGATTTAACTCTGCAAAAGAAAAGATGGACCGTAACCAGGTTCTGTGGCTGGCACCTGTAGTCCCAGCTACGTGGAGGCTGAGGCAAGAGGATCATTGAACCTGAGAGTTTGAGGTTGCTGTGAGCTAAGATGCCATGGCACTCTACCAAGGGTGATTAAGTGAGACTGTGTCTCAAGTAAATAAATAAATAAATAAATAAATAAATAAATAAATAAATAAAAATAAAAGTGGGACAAGATAAATCCTTCCCACGTCTTATACTATTTAACCTATAGCTGGTGGATAACTCATGAGTAAGAAAGCCTAGCCTTTTAAAGATTTTTTTATTCTTTATTGTATATTTTAGGGTTATTTTGATTACTGTCTCCTTCCTAGTGCTTCTAGTCTACTTCTAACCCAAACCGTGTGCTGTGTTCTCAAGGTAGGAGATCTATGGCGTGTCAGTGGAGGCATGTTAGTTAGATTTGGAAAAGTTAGGACCTCTTTACCAAAAATTGGTTGCAGACCCCCTCTGCCACCTGCCCCCTTCCAGCAGAGTCTGCAGTGGTGGGAGAGCTGAAGGAGCCCCCTGTGGCAGGCAGAGGCTGTGGCAGGGGCAGTTCTACACAAGCATTGGGGGTGACACCTACAGAAAGTAAAAATGACTACCTCTAGTCTTCTGATTTTCTGCCTATTCTTGAGACCACATTATAATTTACTTAATACCCTTACACGAGTTATTTCCCTGTGAAGGCCAGGAAAATAATCAGTGTGTGGCCAACTGTATGCAATTAAGTCTTCTGTGTCTATAGCAGCTGGTGGTTATGCTTAGTGTAATGAATATTTCAGATAAAGTCACTAATGATTCTGGTGGGAAGGTTTGGAAATAAAGACACCCAGTGTAGGGGGGAAATCTGGAGAACCGTCCGACCTTATTATAATGGGTGCGTTATTCATTTCTATTACGCATGAATTGCCTTCGTATAGAGATACAGCAACTGTGGCATGTCAACATTATCGGTGTGATGAATTGTGGACCTCACTTATCTGCAGGCTGCTTATCTGGCCACTTCACCATCTGGAACATTGAGACAGAGTATCAGAATGGAAGGCAGAAAAGGAAGGAAACACAACTGCCTGTCAGCCCCTAGAATGGGCTGCAATCCATGTACTCAATAAGCACCAGCTTTGCTCCTGGGAGAGCCAGGTGCGCCGTGTAGTGTAGGCGAAAGAGCACTGCCTTGCACATATATCTCCAAAGAAATTTTTTAGTGCCAAAGTAGAAGGGAAAGGTGAACATGAAATGACATGCCAGTGGAAGGGTGCGAGTCATGTCCTGGCCAGCTTTCACCCGACATAGCCAACGACATTTCACACCGCCAACAGCACACGTGCCCTGTGGACAATGGAGGGTGGGGATCCACTGATGTCACACCTGGAGCTACCCTCTGACCACCGTCCACCAGCAACTGCATCCTTTTACTAACCTTAGTAAGTTCAAAGAAAGCAAAGTGGGCGGAACCTGGACTTAAAAGGCAAACCAGACTGGGATCAAGTCCCAGAATCACTTACTGATTGCGTGACCTTGGGCAAGTGCCATAAGGTCAACCAACCTCAGCTTCCTCCTCTGGAGCAGTGAGTTGGGCAGGCTGGTAGGAGTCTATGAGATTTGCCGATGTGGGTTGGCGTCTGGTGACCTTGCTGCCCCAATGATTTCACCAGCCCAGTGCACCTTGCCCAAAGCAGTTATCTACCAAAAAAGAAACTCAATAAAACTCAAGTTTTGAAAAACATTACAGGAAATTCCAAGGCTTGGAATTCTAAACATCTCAGCCCCTCAGCCCACAGTAGTGTCAGGCCTATTGGATAGTTCTCGTTGGTGTAATAATGCTGAATTGTCCCATGTAATGCAATTTAAGTATGTCATAATTAAACTAATAATGTTTCTATTACTGGATAAATTACAGTAATCTGTAGAATTCACAGATCTGCAGAATATTAGGAAGAAATCAACTCTATGGAACTAGAATCCCTTTTTTTTTTTTGCATTTTTTTTGGCCGAGCCTGGGTTTGAACCTGCCACCTCCAGTATATGGGGCCAGAGCCCCACTCCCTTGAGCCACAGGCACTGCCCTAGAATCCATTTTAAATACTCATTCAGAAAGAATACCCTACGGTTAGAAGGGTAAAAACTCTATGATGTCTGCCTTTCTCTAACAGAATGTGGATAAACAATTATTCATAGGAACTCACTGAGTGAGTCTCACTCCAGCAGGGCCACTATTCAGGATTTCCTTAGTATAATGGGGGAATGAAATGGGTTTGGGGCCTCAGTACAATTATGCACATTTTTGTTTGTTTTGTTTGAGACAAAACCAAACAACAGGGTATCTGGAAAACCAGCAGCACTTCTTGAATTCTGCTGATGGCTGCACTCAGCAGGTCCGAATCCAGTTACAGCTGAACTGATAATGACCAGACTGTTCTCGTCCTGCCCCCAACTGCTCCGGCTTTCTTTCCTCCTCCTCCCCCATTTCTCTGCATGAAGGCAGATTCTGGAGAAGCCATCACATCTTAAAATAGGCTTTTCACGGAGCCACACAGGATAGCTGAAAACCATCATCAAATGGATTAGGAAATCAAAGGCGAGGGTTTGGGAATAGAAACAGTGACATGGTGCCGTAGTCGGGGATGCTGCCTATGTGGGGAAGTGAGGTAAAGATAAATACTTGGAAATAGATCTGTAGCTTTCACACAGTCACACGCAAAAAGGTAGTATATTCGAATAGCAGTTTTTTGCAGTCTCATTCAAAATAAAGAGTGAATGCCCCCGTGTGCGCGAAAGAGCACCAGCCTTGCAGATATATCTCCGAAGAAATTTTTAGTGCCAGAGTAAAATTCTTAGTGCCAGCTTCTGCAGGGGGTTGGCGTGCTCTGGATGGCCCAGGCATCGTCAGAAACGCTGTGCCCCCAGACCCCCAGGGAAGCCTGTTGGGACCACAGCAGCAACTCTGCTATCCAAGAGACACCAGCGCAGGTCTTGCAGAGGACACTGGCTGTGACCGGACCTTGACTGACAGTAAGTGACTGTGGGAAAAGGGGTTTCTGGAATGCCTGCCTCGGTGCTGAGAGCGACGTTTGCTCAGTGGACATTTGGGTGCAAAGTGAACCGTCTATCCCTCCCCTCCACTTCTGCTGCCCTTTTCTGAAAGCCACCAGGGGGCAGAAGAAGCTTCTTTGCCTTTTTTAAAATTGTTTTTTGACTTCTGATTAAATACACAAAGACTGGTAAACCCTTCTTTGGTCCATCTGGCCGATGTTTTTGATATAAATGATATTTTCCATATCACTGATTTCTTTCAGATTTGGGTTGTCTGTGAATTAATTCTTCCTTCTGCAACTAAGGCAATGGTGAGAGTGACATCTTCTTATATGCAGCAACTTCTGGTGATTATATGACTCCATGCCCAACACAGCAGCCCAGCCCGTGTCACTCTCTGCCTGCCCAGCCTCGCTGGGAAGTCCAGCCCTTGATACCTTTCCTTTGGATTATGGGAGTAGCCTTTTGTCCCACCTCGACTTCCCCCCCACCCCCCGCGACACAGGTGTGCCAGGTTCCCAGCCCGACCTCAGGCAGCTCCTCAGTGCCAGCCGGTGAGGTCTAAACTACCCCACCTGGCCTGCCCTAACATATTTTTTGTTTGTTTATTTTTTGCAGTTTTTGGCTGGGGCCAGTCTTGAACCCGCCACCTCCGGTATATGGGGCCAGCGCCCTACTCCTTTGAGCCACAGGAGCCACTTCCTAATGTATTTTTAAACTGTTCCCCTATACAGGCAGTTCCCGAGTTACAAACATCTGACTTACGCACAACTTGCACTTAGGAATGGGGCTGTTACAGTAAGTCCCCGAATTTCAAATATCTGACTGACATGCAACTCACACTTATAGACAGAAACTACTCCAGGTAATAGGTAAATGTACCTGTTCATTTGTACAAATGCAACTTACAAAAAAATGCTTGGAACCTGCGGTGTTTATAACCAGGGACTGCCTGTCTCACCCTTCCATAAACGCCAGTCTCAGCTCCCTTTCTTTTTCTTGATCTTCACTGGGTCCATTTCCTCCACTGACCCAGCTTCAAGGTCCATGTCAAGTGCTGCCCCTAATTAGCACCTCTCTGCAATACCAAGTCCCTTCTTCCTTTGGCATTTCTTTTATAAGGTTCTAAAAACACAAGTGGAGGCATGTGGGTCTTGGTCAAGTAAGCCAAGGACCAGACTCACCTGAGAAACCTTCTAGAGAAAATATGCATGTCTAGTGTGAGTGCTGAAAGCCCAGTACCTGAGAGCCAGCTGGGTCTGCCCCTCGGAGTTCCTCAGCACTCCGTGGGAAGGCGTAGGAAGCACTTCTCAGAATCGAGTCCAAACTGGACCGTATTAAACTTTTCAGGCTCTTAATATATTAAGAACAATGGAAACATTTGGGAAAAAGAGTTGGACACTTGCGGTATGCCAATGAGTTTTGCTTTATAATAGAAGAGTACCGGTCTGCTTTTGAATGTGCAGTTACCAAAGATGGTCTCTAAGATGTGCATCCTTTGTGTGTTCACCTGAAGCAAATGGACCGGTGGACGTCTGTAGGCTGAGCAGGTGCATGGGGCATGTTCCTGAGGTGAAGATCATGCTTGTGGGGAAATTTGTGCCCAGGCAGGTATCTTCGTGGTCACCTGCTGCCAAATGAACAGCCAGAGAAAAGACCAAATAAAGGACCTTGTGAACAATGGCGGGATAACGGGCCTCCAAGCAGGCAGGGCACATGTGAGGGGGAATGGTCTGGGGACATCGGCTGGTGGTAGAAAGAGCAGTCACTTTGCATAATGAATTCCTGGCCTAATGGGCATGTAGATCCCCAGCACTTGTGCCAGGGCTGTTTTGGGTTTAGTGCTCACACAGCAGAAAAAATGGAATGCACCAATATGAATCGAAAATTCTTAAAGGGATCAGTGTAATCCCTATTTAATTTGGACTTTTCCTCTTAACTTCATTTTGAGGCTGGTAAGACATTCTAGTCATGGATACAAAGGCGTTTTCACACATGCTGAACACACTTCTCCCTGGGAATAGTCTACTTGCCCCTAATTGATATCCTCAAGGAGGCAGAAACCTTGCAAATAAACCCCTGCAAGTGCAGGAAAGAGCTCCCCTCCGCATCCAAGTACAGTCGTGGCAGGCCTTCACCTCCCATGTGTGGGAGGGGGCTGGCTGCCCAGAACTGTGAGCATTCCATTGCTATTTGGTTTTACTTGCTCTAAATTCTGTTAGCATTCCCCACATTTCATGAGACCGCTGCTTTTCCTTGAAGCTCGCAAAACATTCAAGCGATGGGCTGTTCATGTCATTTGGACTGTGACCTGTTAGGAAGGGGACTTGTCCATTCCGGCTAGCTGGCAAGGAGAGCCAGCACCAGGGTACACTGTGGGCAAAACCAGCACACTTTGGGGCTGCAGACAGACACCTCTCCCAGAGGTGTGGGGCTGTCAACCTGCTTGCTGTTTGAAAACTCTGTGCACAATCCAAGTCTTTCTTTCTCACACACACATACACATACACACTTCATTCATTTCTTTCTTTTTTTTTTTTTTCAGCCGGGGTTGGGTTTGAACCCACCATCTCCGGCATATGGGGCCAGCGCCCTACTCCTTTGAGCCAGAGGCACCACCCTGTTCATTCATTTCTTGATTGACATTTTCCTCCTACAACTTTCTGAGCACCTAATCTCTGCCAAGTGTTACGCTTGCCGCTGAGGTGAATGAGACAGATTGGAATTACATTCTAGGGAAAAGACAGGAACAAATCCTGTACAGGTCATGTTCAGTAGCACGAAAGCCCGCTTAGGGCAGGAGGCCTGGGGAGTTATTTTTGAAGCAGTGGCAACAAATGTGTGTCGAGAGGCTGAAACCACGGCTGCAGGAAGGAACATGTGGGTCCCTGGGAGTTCAGAGTTGGCACAAAGTTGTTCAGAGTCTCAAAGGATAGACCCGAAACTGTGAGCTGGAACGAGAACCCATCTATGACAACAGAAAAAATCCTGTGATTATTCTTGGGAAGGACATTTTGTCTCAGATTTAGTGGAATCAAAGAGATTTCCTGAGAGCATTGATCTTTGACCTTAAATTGATTTTAGGAAAGAAAGAGGTTCAGAGCCTTCCAGGCGGAGGTATAGACACTGTGTGGAGGCAGAAAACAGGGCATGTTTGGGGACCAGCACGCCGTGTCATCTGGCCGAAATACGGAGACCTGGAAGGAAGTCACGAACGCTCCAGCTGGGCAGGCCAAGCAGGGCGGCTCGCAGCGAGTCCCCTCGTGTGCGTGGGTGGCGTGCTGTCTCTGCAACCCCAGACGTAACTATAAGCGGTGGTGCGCGGCAGGAAACCCTTTCCACCATCTCTCCTACTGACCACAGAGGAGCCACATCTCGCCTCCCCAGGGGGAAATGGCCCAGGGCGACTTTTTCCCATTAGCTAAGTTGGTTTGTTGCTTTCACCAGAGGCCCAGGGAGAAAAGTGCATGAATCTTATGGCGAAAGGGAAGGTCGGCAGAAACACAGAGGCTCCCCAGGAACGGATGTCCCCGTCAGCTCACAGGTGGACAGGGGGCCTTTCTCTGCCTTGGGCATGAGTTTATCTTGTCACCGCCAAGTCACTTCTCGTAGCCTTGCCTTTTTTCTTAGACCCACTCATGCCTCACACCTTCCTTCAAGCTATCTGTAGTTTAAATCTTTCCAGATCCCTGTCCTACCTGCATCAACATGTACTTCTAGCTCTTATAATCAAATGCAACTCTTATGGAGTCCTCACTCAAATCCAAAGGAATGACCACTAAGGGCAGGTGGTGGCTACTGACCACAGCAGAGAAGGGCAGGGGGCCCATTCTTGAGCTCGGGAAGCAAGATGGGTAGAACTGGTGTGCAACACGGCAAGTGCTTCTCAGATTTCTGCATCTCATCCACGGAAAACACGGCCCTTCCTCTCTTTCCCAAGTCTGACATTTGACTATCAGTGGCCTCAGAATTTGTTGGTCATAAGCCTCCTTGGTAAATTTTGAGCCTGGTAGTAGATGAGGTGGTCCTGCCCAGATCTCAGCTGCTGTGAATGGCAGCGGCCAACAGCTGCCCCATCGGCCAGAACCCCGCCCTGGGCTCTCCTCAGAGATTACTGACCCACACCTGAGCACCTCAGCCCTGCCGCATTGGGAGCAGCTCACAGCCAATGTCCAACAAGAGGAGGACAAAAGGCCACTCTGTCTCCTCTAGATGAGTCCAAGTCGGTAGAGCGAGGTCTGCAGCTGAGCTCCATGCAGGACCAGGCTGAGAACACAGCCTCGCTTGCCGCCTTCCCCGGCTCCGTCCTCCTTCCCTCTCTCCCCTTTTCCAGAGAGGGACCCTAAGTACATCCCTTGTCCATCCATAGATGGTTTTACATCTAGGAAATCTGACCTATGATGAGCATGTTTCTATCCAATATGTGCACAGATTTTTGGTTTTATAGTAAATAACGTACAACTCAGCAGGCTCGATATTCACTTGGGGAGTGGTTAGTAAATTGTTAAGTCACACTAACTATTTTGAAATCTGTGGGTCTTCTTGTCAGATAAGTTGTCAATCGCTTTTCCCTCGTGATGTGCTGGACAAAGAGCCAGTTCCAGGAGCAGAGTGCTGTGTCATCAGAATCATTGCTAGTCGGTGTGTGGATACAGCCCCTTTTTAAGCTACTTACTCTGTAAAGATTTATCTAGTCAAAAGTATAAATCCACTAGTGGGTGAGAGATCTTCAAAGCTCTTATGTCATTTACACCTGATGGTCTAATACAGGCGTCCTCAAACATTTTAAACAGGAGGCCAGTTCACTGTCCCTCAGACCGTTGGAGGGCTGGACTATAGTTTAAAAAAAAAAAACTATGAACAAATTTCTATGCACACTGCACATATCTTATTTTGAAGTAAAAAACAAAATAGGAACAAATACAATTCACACCGCTTCATGTGGCCCACGGGCCGCAGTGTGAGGATGCCTGGGCTAATATCTTGGCAGCTTGTGGAAGCTAATGCCAACCTTTCTATTAAAAATTAGGGACTGTAATTTCTCCCATTTTCCAAATGGGAGAAACACATTGTAACAAATTAAATAGATACAAATTAACATAACTAGAATTTTAATTTCTAGTACTTCCTGCTTTACACCAATGGGGCATCTTTGCTTTGCAGATGACAAGTGTATGAACAAGCATCTCAGATGGACGTTACATGACACAAAGAAGTCCACGGCAAATGACTACACGACTTTCTCAAGGTCAAGAGGACTCAGTATATGTTCATTCCCAATTCATGTTCAGAAGTGGCAGGGCCAATCATGTGGTGTACCCCTATACTCCCACCTACTCAGGCGGCTCAGGTGGGAGGACTTTCTGAGCTCAGGAATCCTAATCCAGCCTGGGCACACAGTGAGATGCTGTCTCTTCTTAAAAAGTGGTAGGCAACAACATATATATGCTTCAAAATATCATGTTGTATGTGATATATACATCCAATTTTATGTCAATTAATAGATAATAAGAAAGAAAAATATCTACTTGGATGAATATCAAGAACATACTACGTTTGAATAAAGTTTGGCAAAAAGGCAAAAAGTGATTGGTACTCCTAGGGATATACTCTATTAAAATGCATTCATATATGATCAAAAAATGTGTAAAAGAATGCTTCTAGAAACATTATCTGGAGGCCAGACATCATTCCTGTAATCCTAGAAATCTGGGAGGCTGACGCGGTGGATGGCCTGAGCTTGGGAGATTGAGACTAGCCTGAGCAAGAGTGAGACCCTGTTTCTACTAAAAATAGAAAATCTAGCTGGATGTAGGTGGTTGGCGCCTACAGTCCCAGCAACTCAGGAGGCTGAGGCAAGAGGATCTCTTGAGTTCAGGAGTTTGAGGTTGCTGTGAGCTATGACACCATAGCATTCAACTCCAGGGCAACTGAGTGAGACTTGGTCTCAAAGAAAAAACAAAACAAAACATTATTTGCAACAGGCAACAATATGGAAATGACTCAAATGTCCATATATAGCAGAATGGATACATTGTGGCAGTTACACGATGGAATTCAAAAACTTGTGATCTCCAGAACAAAGATGCTCAAGGCATCATAAGGAATGGTGTAAGTCTCACAAGGACCATGCTGAGCCAGAGGATCCAGACACAGACGAAGACCTGCTGTGTGATTCCACTGGTGTACAGTTCAGAAAGAGGCCAGCTCATCTGTGAGGCTAGATCTAAGCAGAGACGCCCTGGGTGACCGCCAGCGGGATGCTGGTCTGCAGCTCCCTCTCACAGACCGCAGTGCAGGACTCACGGGTATAGTCACTGTGCAGAGATTCATGGAGCTTGTCCATTTGTGTTTTGCACATTTTTCTGCAGGTATATGATCTATTTTTAAAAGATTACTTTTTTTAAAAAGTGACCAAAATCAAATATTTCCCCCAAATGTTGGCTGGAAACTTAGAGATAGGAGCACATTGCCGAGGTGGTTGGGGGTGGAGGACCCAGCACTCCCCCTGTTTGTTAGCTGGGCTGCTGCTGGCTCGCGGTGGAGCCTGAGCCCATCTGGCTTTCACCCCATTTGCCTCCATTTTGTGTTCATGGCTCTTCCGAGGGCCGTGCCCACTCACTCATGTGCCCATAGCGTCCTCTGAGAAGGAGGTGGGCAGAGGTTATAGTGCCCTTCCTATGAGTGGAGCACTGAGGGGTGGAGAAGGCACCTGGCCCTGTCCTCAGAGGCCAAGGTTGCGAGCGGAACTGACTTTCAAGGAGAGGCCTCCTGTTGCAAAATTCCTAGACACAAAAGGCCATTAAACCCCATTGCTTGAGGCCAGGGTACCGTGGCTCATGCCTGTAATCCCAGCTCTTTGGGAGGCTGAGGTGGGAGGATCATCACTTGAGGCCAGGAGTTTTAGACCCGCCTGGGCAACTTAGGGAGACCCCATCTCTACAAAAAATAAAAAATAAGTTTAAAAAGTTAACCAGGGCTCGGTGTCCATAGCACAGTGGTTACACCACCAGCCACATACACCAAGGTTGGCGGGTTCTAATCTGACTGGGCCAGCTAAAACAACAATGACAACTGCAACCAAAAAATAGCCAGGCATTGTGGTGGGCACCTGTAATCCAGCTACTTGGGAAGCTGAGGCAAGAGAATTGCTTGAGCCCATGTATTTGAGGTTGCTGTGAGCTGTGATGCCATGGCACTCTACCGAGGGGGACATGATGAGACTCTGTCTCAAAAAAAAGAAAAAAAAGAAGTTAGCCAGGTGTGATGCCTGTAGTCCCAGCCCCCTGTGAGGCTGAGGCAGGAGGATCACTTGAGTCCAGGAGCTTGAGGTTGCTGTGAGCCAGGCTGAGGCCACAGGACTCCAGCCTGGGCAATAGAATGAGACTGTCTCAATTTTTAAAAAGTGTGGAAATGTAATAGTCAAGGTAATTGGTTTATGTGATAATTTTTTTTTAAAAAAACCCAAATATTTGCTTTCTGTAACTGTGGCTTTTGTTCCCATGTACCCTCTTTACCGCTGTAAGCAGAAACCTGGGAAATCCCACCCATCTTCCTTAAGTGCCAGGTGACTTCTGTCTACTGCCTGGGCTTGAATTTTCCCTGATCCTATTAGAGGGGCTGACGTTGGGGGCGGGGGGTGAAGCCTCTCTCTGCTCAGTCTTCCCTCTGTCAGGGCCCCCCCTGCAGTAGGCAAGGCAGGTGTCTCGTAGGCACAGTGAACACCCCTTTCCTGACGCTCTCCCTGGTACCTTGCCACCACCTCTAATGTGTGCTCTGGTTGGAATACGTGTCCTAGAAGCCCCACTGCACCAGGGTTTGGAGGGGTTTAGGTCACGGGGACTCCACCCTCCTGAGTGTGTTATTATAAAAGGGTTTGGTGGAGAGAGATTGGCTCCTTAATTTTGCCCTTCTGCCTTCTGCCACAGGAGGACGCAGTATTCCCGGTGCCTTATCTTGGACTTCGCAGCCTCTAGAATAGAGGTCCTCAAACTGCAGCCCGCAGGCCACATGAGGCGGTGTGATTGTATTTGTTCCTGTTTTGTTTTTTTACTTCAAAATAAGATATGTGCAGTGTGCATAGGAATTTGTTCATAGTTTTTTGGTTTTTTTTTTAAACTATAGTCTGGCCCTCCAACAGTCTGAGGGACAGTGAACTGGCCCCCTGTTTAAAAAGTTTGAGGACGCCTGCTCTAGAACTATGAGCAACACATTTTTATCAATTGCTCAGTCTCGAGTACTCTGTGGCAGCAGCATAGACAGGCTGAGACAAGCTGGTCCCATCTTAAATACAGATGTGACAGGCCAGGTCTTATATGGAGGAGGATGGTCAATCAAGCATAGCACCGGCATCAGGTGACCCAGGGCTGGTGGGGAGTAAGATCAGGTGACCCAGGGCTGGTGGGGATAAGACGCCTTGTGATGCACTTTGGCTAATAAATCTGGTACCAGCACCTCATTTCTCAGGGAGTTTTAGGACACGAGTTCTCAGGCTCCTGGGGCAGAGCCTTACATATGCCATTGACTTTAATAAGACACATGTGACAGACGCCATATGCTGTGCTTGGAAATGCACAGGCGGACCCCTGTATTATCTCCAAGTGAAAGAGGTCTTTTACTACCCTTGGAGAAGGTCACGGAGAATCAAAAGCAAATGTGTCTACATCGTGTGCAGGCCCGTAGAGAGCCAGTTTAAAAACCCACAACTTTGCCAATTTTAATTATGTGTGATAGGTCAGGGGTAGTTAGTATAATTGAAATGTAAACTTGTAGATGGGTCTATTAAAGATAGAATGTGCAGCACTGGAATAATTTTTGTACATCATGTTCTTTCTTCCCTGCTGTGGCTGAGAAACAACAACTTTATCACCAAACTATGTTCTGCAGAGGGACAGCTAGTTCCATATTCAGCTGACAAAATATTGTGTGCTCCTAAGGTGGCATGAATTTTCAACTTTGAAAATATACTAAAAAATGTCTTATATTTCATCTTCATGACTTTTCCCCATTGCTTTGCAGCTGGGGAAAGTTCATGGGTTTTTAAAAATACGGTTAGGAGGCCCAGCTGACCAGCGAGCCATAGGAACACAGCGGCAGACTTGCACTGACTTTCTAAGAAGTGCTTGTGCCTGAAGCCCCCGTGACACACATATTTTATCTTCAAAAGGGCGAGCTGAGAGTCCCTGCTGGCTGTGACCCGGAAGTGGAGTGCTGCTCATGACCCAGCCTGGGATTCCTGCCTGTCTTTTGCACGAACTAGCTGTAAAGTTTTAGCCAAAGTCCGGGAGGGTTTGAGGCTCTGCTCAGGGTAAAATAATTGGCCGCACATCTGCATGAAATAGTTTAATAAGTACTGCTTTGCTCTAGCAATGGCAGCCTGATTTCTACGTATCTCCTTGAGCAGTGTCGTCCTGCTTTCTATGTAGTCTTCTTGAGCACTGTCAGGCGCCACTTGTCATTCCTTCCACCCAGGCCTGTCACCTTGCTCCCACTTTCCTGTCCAGCTCCTTCGCTGCAGCATGGCCCTCTAGGCCAGCTCCTGCTGCTCCCCTCCTGTTCCATACCCAACGCCAATTGCCCGTTACCTGCACCTGTAGCCTCAGGGTTATAAATAACTCTTCCCTCGGTGGCCAAAATTGAGTTGCTTGAAAAGCTCTGTCAATTTACCTCCAGCACCTGCAGCCTCAGGGATGTAAATAACTCTTCCCTCTGTGACCTAAATTGAGTCACTTGAAAAGCTCCGTCAACTTCACCTCCACAGTAGCTCCAGCGTCTTGACCTCCCGTTCCTTGACACTGTGTCAGTCCTCTGCAAAGTAGCTCTCGGCTCCGTGACTGTGCAGCTTCCTTACGGATCTCTCTAGCTGCCATCTTTCTCTCCAATCCAGCTGATGCTTTGCTAAATAATAGGAAAAGGACATTTTTCTAAGATAAGATAATTCTCCCTTTGCCCTTATATCAACTCCAGATATTTCTTTGACAGTGTCAAAAATACTGTACAATTAAATGCTAAACGTAAAATGTCCACCTCCTACCCAGTAGGATGAGAAAACAGGAAGTACGAGGTGCTGGTAAAGCTGTGGAGAAGCTGGAACCCTGTGCACCATCAGTGGGAATGTAAGACAGGGCAGCCGCTGTGGAAAACAGGATGGCAGGGCCTCCAAAAAGCAAAAATAGAACCACCATCTGATATAATGACTTCACTTCTCAGTATAGACCCAAAAGAATAAAAAACAGAGTCGTAAAGAGGTATCAGTGCACCCAGGCTGGTTAATAGCCAGGACATGGGGCAGCCCAGGTGTCCCTGGATGGATGAATGAATGAACTAGATGGGGGTGGGGGTGGGGGGACAGATGCAACAGAATGACTTACAAAGAAAGGAAGTTCTGATGCACGCTACAGCCTGGATGAACCTTGAGGATGTTATGCTGAATGAAATAAGCCAGTGACAAAAAACACAATACTGTGTGACTGCACTTATACTACGGATATCTAGAGTGGTCAAATTCACGGGGAAGGAGAGAAGAAACAGGGGTTGCCAGGGAGGGGAGTCATTGTTTACTGGGTATAGAATTTTAGTTTTACAGCTGAAAAGGTTGTGGACATTGTTTCCATAACAATGTGATTATTTAACACTACTGAACTATACACCTAAAATGATGAAGATGTCATATATATGTTATACATATTTTACCATGATTTTAATGTTCTTTTCTTAAGTGAGGCTTACGTGATGACATAGCAGCCTGGTCATGTGTTGTGTTGTTTCATGAAGATGAATTTCAGTATTTGGCAAAAGAAGTTAACGCTGAGATGTAGAACTTGTAAAATAACAGAATAAATTCTAAGGGCAGAAACTTAGTATCTGTCCTCAGAAGTATGAATTGGAGTCTGTATAGTAAATTCATAATACTTTTAAGATTATTTTAGGCAGGGTGAGCTGTTTCCGCCACCCTTCCACTGTTGGCCTTGTGGTATCTTTGTAGAGCTTTTTGCATCTTGGAATAAACTCTGAATATTCCAAAAAAAAAAAAAGATTATTTTAGGCAAAGCTTTCCAACTGAAGCTTGTTCTGCTATTCGTATGGTCAGGGAAGAGTCCGTGTATTCTATTTGGCCCAGCATTTGCGGCAAGTTAGGGAGCTGAGAACGCTCCTAGAATCTCAAGAAAGCACATTTCAAGAGTACATTTTGGTACTGGCACACAGAAGGATTACAAGAGTAGTTAATACAAGAATCTGGACCGCTCTTCTGCCCGTTTATCAGGAGAATTTCCATTCCCATTTCAAAGGGAAAGAATAATAAGAACCAGTGTCCAGACCATTTTAATAAATACAGAGTTCCCGAAAAGGCCTACCACTCCAGACCTTACGGCTCCTGCCAAATCCTGTAAAAATAAAGATTAAACTGTACAGAATATTTGTTTTGTTCTGATCGCTGTTATTTTGCTTTGGTAATGAGAGTCCGCAGGCATCTGGCCTGCGAGAATGCTGACGGCTTGGACTTTTGGTGCTGCCCTTCACCCACCCCTTAAAGGGCTCCCTTCTTCCTGGGCTGGGTAGCGCTCTCCTCTCAGGGGTCACACGCCCGCGCTGCTCCGCCCCAGCTGCTCCTCGTGGGGACCATGACACATGCTGCACTTAGCTGACCTTCTGCAAGCAGCAGACAGCGCTGGCGGCCACGTGGGGGTGCTGGGTCCTAGTGTCAGCTTCCTCATCACTTTTAAAATTTTGTTCTCTTGGGAGCAAGACACTATCAATAGAGGGACTTCGCCCAGCAAATGCAAGCCGTATAGCCTCATTGAGGCTCATCGTACCCTCAATGATTCCCCAGCAATAAGAAAAAAATAAAATAACAGATGCTCTTCCGAGCTGATGCCTGTTGAGTCTCAGCTGCCTTGGCACTGTGGTGCCAAATAAACTGTATCTATTGCTCTAAAAGAAAAAAAAAAAATTGTTCTTTTAAATTATTTCAAGCTTTTGGAAAAATTGCAAGAGTAATACAAAACCACTGTATACCTTTCAGGAAATTAAACATAGACATAATAGTATTAAGTATAAGGCTTCAAACTTCACCAGTTTTCCCAATTATGTTTTCTATATAGAGAATTTTATTTCCGGTCTAGTGCCACTCAGTAAGTACATTTGGGCAGCAGGGACTCATTCATTTTTTTTTTTTTTTAATTTCAGGTTAATATGAGGGTACACACAATTAGGTTACATAAACTGCTTTTGAAAGTTAAAGCCCCTCACCCAGGAAGTGGGCCATATGTCTGTGCAATGTACCCATTGGTTGAGAACTTAATCACCCTCTTCCCTCATCCACTTTCCTTGAATTTAATTTATCCTTCATTTTTTTAAAAAAAATCACCAATTAAACAAGTCAGCCCTTGACACTCGTTTCTATTTTTCAGCAGGAAAAAAACGTTGGCAACTACAAAGAATTAGGGGACACATTATCTTACCATAACCAGCCTATACAAATCAATTACTATTTACTCTTTAAAATGAGATGAAATTTTATGACTTTCTTTCATCAATCAATGCTCTATAATAATTGAAAATAGCCAAGATACATGAGAATTTTCATTTGATTCTATGTTGTTATCATTTTAAAGGGGCAAGCTTCACAGGGAGTAGTCACCGAGAAAGTGTCCCTCTGTGGAAATGGGGCTAAGCTCGACAGGGCTATCCACGCAACCCACAGGAAACCTAACAGTGGGGACAGGGGACAGAGAAAAGGTTCACGGGCTGAGGATGGAAGGAAGGCATCTGAGGCCTGCGTGTGCCGTCTTACCGCACGTGACACACTTGAGTCTTGAAAATACCCTTTCTGCTAGTAGACACTGAAGTTCATGTTTGTTTCTCTAGGAATGAGACTCTCAACAGAGGAACGAGTGAGTTTTTTAGAGTCTGATGGTAAAATGCAGGGTGTTGAATTCAACAGTCGTCACCATAATGTCCTTCTTCGGCATCTCCACAGGTCCTGGAGGTGTGGATACGTGTGTATACGCAGGTAGGGGACCCTGCTCCGGGTTATTTTGGCCAGAGTGAATTTCTTTTGGTTGAAGAGGCTTTTGTTTAAGAGGAAATGGCCATCACGTTGCAGGATGTCACCTTATGAGACCTGTATGTAACTAAAGATTTCAAATGTTACTGACTTATAGGGATTTTTTTTTTTTTTTTAACTAAAAAAGGATTATGTTTATTGAGGGCAAGCGTATGCAAACAATGTAAAAAACAAAAGCTCATCTGGCATTTAATTAACTTTTTCTTCTCTGCTTGACAAATGGGAGTTGGATTTTATTTGTATATATTCTAAGGATCCTGATCTGCTCATGAGATCCTTACCTAGGGAGAAGCTGTGGGGCAGATGTTTGAAGCAGTCCTCTGAGAGAACACTTTTCAGGGCAGAGTAATTGCTCGGTTCTGCCTATTTCTTTCCCTTCTGCTTCATGTGTACTACAAAATAGTCGTTGCATGCAATGGTGAGGCCCGCAGTTAGGGAAAAGAAGCTCTGGAAGCCCACCCTGCCATCTCGGCACTGGTCCAGGTCCTTCATTATTTTGTCTAAGGTCAGAGGGTCTTTTTGATTTTCCAAAAATCCCGGGAACTCCTTCTCCATGAGCACTCTGAGATCCTCCTTTGTTAAGTAGCCCTTATCCCCGGCAAATTTGTGAAACATGAGCATCATGGTTTCCATGGCGTGCTCCATCTGAGATGGCATTTTGGTGAGATCTGCTGGGCCGAGAGGTGCGGCGGACGCTAGCTGGCTGGGGCGCGGGGTGGTGAACAGAGCTGCGGCCGTCCAAGTTTGTCTTTTTTAATCAAGATCTTTACTGCTCCATTTCATGTTTTCAGAGAGGATTCTCTACACAATGTGGTTTTTGAATCAGAAAATGTTTTCACAACTTTTGGCAATCATTATAGAGATTAATAAGGAATCTTTGCTGTGTGTGTAGTTTTTAGTCAGAACCAATAAGAGTGACTCCTTTCAGAAAAGCCAACAATATGTTAAATTAGGTTCTTGTTTTTCTCGAAACTTAAAAATGTCATAAACTTTAAATAAAACTGTATTTTTTTTTCCTGTTTGTTGTTTTGTATGTGTGGTTTTCTTTCATTTCAGGAGCTGCCTGCCAATAGTGTGCTTCTGATTTACCTGTCAGCCACTGGTGTTTTCCCCACAGGTCGTTCTGATAGTGAAGGTATAATAAAGGAATGCTTTCTGTTGTGAGCAGGGCTTGAATTCTCTTTATTTTCTACAAGATGATGGCCTGTAGTCCATAGACCATCTCACACTTTCTAGAAAGGCTGTCAGATTTGAAACCTGATATATTTGTTGAATTGGCAATCTTGTAGCTACCTCAGTCTGTTCTGTTTCCTGAAATACTGTACAGTGAACCTCATCAATTTTCTCATAAGTCATTGGTAAATTTATATATTCAGTGCTTGCTTCAATACCAAATTTTCCAAAACCATAATATTTAAGTATATATAGATATATCTACATAAGGAGTTTGATGTTTTGAAATCGAAAGAATTAAGTAAACCTAATTATGTACTTCAGGTAAATAAATTCTTCTCAGCCTTTACTACATTAGGGAATTTAGTCAAAGGCTACATTATGGCTGAAAGTCTTTGTAGAAATCAGTGTACTTTTGTAACTGTGAAAGTTCAAGCCCTTGTCATGATTTTGTATTCTGTCCTTTATTTTATGGTTTCAATCTGTAGAATATTGGGATGCTGTTTCAGAATAAAAACTTTAAACTGTCCAGAATATATAAGTCCAGAAATTGATCACAATAGATGAGTAATTTGGATGTAAATAAGATAATTAAATGTCTGTCTGAGCAAAAAAAAAAAAAAAAAAATTCCTTTAACATTCTTAACATTTCCTCCTCATCTGTTTGTTGACATTTGCATTCCTTTATGCAGTGCATGCGTCTCCTTGTCATCTTCCATGCATGACCTACAGATTTTCTTAAATGTTAAAATGAAAACAAATCCCTTTAGTCTTTTCATGGAAGTGATTTTTTAAGGGATAAAATATAACACTTAACATTGAAAGTGATGCAAAATCTTAAGCTAGTTTTTCTTGTAGTAAAGTTAGTAACTTTATTTATAAATAATTATCTCTATGTCTTTTATAATGTTAAAGCAGGTTTTCTGTGTTGCTGCTTAACATATTGACCACTTACTTTACTTAAGTACAGTGGTCCTTTGAGAGAGGTGCTATGCCATTTAGACAAGAGTTCAGATAACTCATATGAATCCAGTGGAGAAAGGCTAACTTCAAAACCAGAAATAAAGTAGTGAAGAGTAATAATGATGGATTTTCCTCACACTAAAATTTTGCAGTACTTTTCTTAAAAAATGAAGTTTTTTCTAAAGAGAATTTTCAAATTCTATCAATTTGTCTCTAAATTTTATAATTAGAAGCCACTTAATTATATAGTTACTTAAGGAGAATAGGATTTCATTCTGCAACTTTCTTTTTACAATAATTTTGTTAAACCTAAGATTTAGATTTTACTTGAAATATAAAGGTCATTTTGAACGTCCTTGATCTCTACTCCTTTTATTACCCAGAATAATGGGATCTGATAGATTCTTGTTTTGTTTACCATTATATTCTGTTTGAAGAACTGATAAATAATTAAATGATTTTTTAAAATGTTGAAACAGGCCAGCACCTGTGGCTCAAAGGGGTAGGGCACTGGCCCCATATGCCGGAGGTGGCAGGTTCAAACCCAGCCCCGGCCAAAAAAAAAGAAAAGAAATAAAATGTTGAAACAGACAATATACTGAAATCATTTAAACACTGCATTATGTTAAAAAGTTTAATTTAAAAATAATTAAAATGGGCCACGCGCTATGGCTCACGCCTGTAATCCTAGCAGTCTGGGAGGCTAATCTGGATTGCCTGAGCTTAGGAGTTCAAGACCAGCCTGAGCAAGGGTGAGACCCCATCTCTAAAAATAGCTGGGCATTGTGGCGGGCACCTATAGTCCTAGCTACTCGGGAGGCTGAGGCAAGAGAATCTCTTGAGCCCAAGAGTTTGAGGTTCCTGTGATCTGTGACGCCATAGCACTTACTGAGGCAACAAAGTGAGACTCTGTCTCACACACACACACACACACACACAAAATAAATAATTAAAATGTTTTGTAATTATCTTCCCTTATATCAATGAAAGATTCACATGTATTTGAACATCAGATCAATGAAACTCTGCAATTGAAGTCTAGGATTCTTCCCTTTATTTTATAGGTCCTTATGATTTTGGAGGTGTACTTACTAATAGTAACCGGGATATTATAAATGGAGATGCCATCCACAAACGAAATCAGTCCCACAAGGAAATGCACTGGTATGTACTCTGGCATTTCTGCCTGTCATAAAAATTACTGCTCTGTTTATAAATGTAAAAAATAGTAAATGAAGTGGAACTTTTTTCAAGTGTTAAAAAGGTTCACTTGGATTATTATTAATAATACTTATTTTGGGCCGTGCCTGTGGCTCAGAAGAGTAGGGCGCTGGCCCCATATGCCAGAGGTGGGGGGGTTCAAACCTAGCCCTGGCCTAAAACTGCAAAAAAAAACCCAAAAAACACTTATTTTAACTCCAGCAATAGTTCAGGGTCTGACTATCCTGGGAAATGAGTATTTTTGGTTGCTATTTATTCTTTTAACAAATATTTTATTGAATATCATGTATCAGGCACTATTAATCTTAGGGAATATGTCAGTGAAGAAAATCTCTTTCTAGCAGGAGAGTACATATATACATAAATATTGTCAGGACATGATACATTTTAACATCAGTATGAACTTTATACAGGGTTTTTGTTCATTTAATATAGCACAAATGAACTTAACTGTATGATTTCAACAGATTAAATATCCCTTATCTAAAATGCCTGGGACCAGAAATATTTCAGGTTTTCTGGAGGCCTAGGGGGTGGATCCCTTGAGCTCCAGAGTTGGAGACCAGCCTGAGCAAGAGTGCAACCCCATCTCTAAAAATAATCCAGGCATTGTGGCAGGTTCCTATAGTCCCAGCTACTTGGGAGGCTGAGGCAAGAGGATTGCTCAAGCCCAGGAATTTGATGTTACTGTGAGCTATCACACCATGGCTCTCTAGAGAGGGCAACAGAGTGAAATTCTGTCTCAAAAAAAAAAAAAAAAATTCAGGTTTTGGATATTTTTCAGATTTTGAAATATTAGCATATATATAATGAGATATTTTGGGAACAGGACCCAAGTCTAAACATGCAATTCATTTAGGTTTCATATACACTTCATACACATAGCTGCAGATAATTTTTCTTTTTTCTTTTCTTTTTTCTTTTTTTTTTTTTTTGAGACAGAGTCTCACTTTGTTACTCTTGGTAGGTGCTGTGGCATCATAGGTCAAAGCAACCTCAAACTCCTGGGCTCGACCAGTCCTCTTGCCTCAGCTTCCCAAGTAGCTGGGTCTATGGGCACCTGCCACAATGTCTGCCTATTTTTAGAGATGGGGTTTCACTCTTGTTCAGGGTGGTCTCAAACTCTTGAACTCAAGCAATCCACCTGCCTCAGCCTCCCAGAATGCTAGAATTACAGGCGTCTGCAACTGTTCCTGGCCTGCCTATAGATAATTTTATTTTTCCCTTTGGGATGCTAAATAAACTGTGTTATGTGGTTTTTTGGGGTTTTTTGTTTGTTTGTTGTTTATTGGAGACAGTCTCACTATGTCACCCTTGGTAGAGGGACTTGGCGTCACAGCTCACAGCAACCTCAAATTCTGGGGCTTAAGTGATTCTCTTGCCTTTGCCTCCCAAGTAGCTGGGACTACAGGCATCTGCCACAATGCCTGGCTGTTTTTTGGTTGCAATTGCCATTGTTGTTTAGCTGTCCCGGGCCGGGTTCAAACCTGCCACCCTTGGTGCACGTGGCTGGTGCAGTAACCACTGTGCTACGGGCGTCAAGCCTGCTTGTTTGTTTCTGAGATGAGAGTGGAGTGCAGCGGCATCATTGTAGCTTACTGCAATCTTAGACTTCTGGGTTCAAATAGTCCTCCTGCTTCAGCTTCCCAAGTAGCTGTGACTGTCAGGAAAACTCAGCTAGTTTTTTCTATTTTTAGTAGTGTCTTACTCTTGCTCTGGCTGTCTCAAACTTCTAAGCTCAAGCAATCCTCCTACCTTGGCCTCCCAGAGTACTAGGATTATAGGCGTGATCTATGGCACCTGACCAGGTGTATGTGTTTTGACTGTGACCTGTCACATGAGGTCAGGTATATAATTTTCTACTTGTGGTGTTACATCAGCTCTGTAAAAGTTTTGGATTTTGGAATTTTTTGCATTTTGGATTTTTGGTTACAGATGCTGAACCTGTACTGCATGATCTCACTTACCTATGGAATATAAAAGTTGTACTTATAGGAGACAGTAGAAGGGTGGTTGCCAGGACCTGAGGCTTAGGAGAAATGAGGAGATATTGGTCAAAGGGTACAACCTTTAACTTATGAAATAAATAAGGGGTGGGCATGGTGGCTGTAATCCTAACTCTGGGAGGCAGATATGGGTGGATTGCTTGAGCTCACAAGTTCGAGACCAACCTGAGCAAGAGCAAGATCCCATCTCTACTAAAAATAGAAAAAACTGAGGCAAGAGGATCACTTGAGCCCAAGAGTTGGAGGTTGCTGTGAGCTATGATGATGCCACTGCATTCTACCTAGGGAAACAGCTTAAAACTCTGTCCCCCCCCCAAAAAAAGTAAATAAATAAAAATAAGTAAAATGAGTAAGATCTAAAGTACAGCATGGTGATTGTAGTTAATACTGTACTACTTACTCAAAATTTGCCAAAAGAATTGATCTTAAATGTTCTCACTATCCACACACACAGATACATACAAAGGGTAGCAATGTGTGGGGATGATGTGTTGATTAGTAGATCATGGTAATCACTACACAGTGTGTGCGTACATCTCATCATGTATATGCACTTAATATATATGCACTTTTAATTTATTAATGAAAGAAAAATTATATTCGAAATATATTGAGGTTTGATAATCTTCGTCATTGAAACATTTTATATATTTACGTTTACATTAATATCTATACACATATACAGATTATCTACTAAGCCTTGTGAAACAGAGCATGCCAGCAGTGGCTCTCAAACACGTGTTCCTGGACTTCAGGCTTTGGGTTCCATACATGTTCTGTGGACCAGTGATTCTGCTTATTTGGCAGCATCCTTGTGATTGATCCTGAGGCAAACGTCCAGAAGAAACACAAAGAGTAGTAAAAAGGAGTTCGTTACTTATTGTCGCCCATATTAATGTTGGTATTATAATATTAAGATGTTACTTGAAATATTAAAAAATCTTTAAAATAGAAAGTTTGGAGATTTGTTGACAGACAAATGTGATTGTGTTATTGCATCTCATTTTAAAAATGTGTTTTGAGGAGGAGCTTTATTTATTTATTTATTTTTAAACTCTCTATAGATTTTACTTTAGAACTCTAGCCGTGAGATAGTATCACAAATTCCATACACAATAAGTTTATTTCAACATTAGTAAGAAAAGTTAGCAAGGAAAGAGTGAGCTCTTGAGAGATCTAACATTTTAACTCTGTGGTGGCAGGTTGACCATTTGAGCTCTGAATTTTTCTTGATGTCTATAAGATTAAGTTGCACTTCAAGATTCCATTCAATAGCCACTTTTCCCCACATCCCAGCACATATATTGGAATATAGTAAAACCATTCTCTTTAAACAGAGGTTCACATCTATAAGTTGACCATTCACAGACAATTCTGCCCAAGGGTCTTTTGGATGGAACTTTTCTTTTTTTGCAGTTTTTGGCCGGGGCTGGGTTTGAACCCACCACCTCTGGCATATGGGGCCGGCGCCCTACCCCTTTGAGCCACAGGTGCCGCCCGGATGGAACTTTTCTATGTTTCATCAGAACCCACAAATAACAAACATGGACAATACAGAGAATTCTGAACAACAGAATGCCCGGGCCTATCAAACAAATAGGAACCCAAGAGGACAAAATCCCACCCCAAATGGCATCTGAGCCTGTTTCCCAAATGCCCTACAGGGTTGGAAAGTAAATGCTTTCCAAATTATGGCCTAGTCTCCCCGTTCCCTGGATACTTCCAATGAGCTCTGAATTCTAGCCATACTGGCTGCTCACTCCGTAGAAGCCACTGCTGCTGCTGCTGCAGCAACCCCTCTCACGCCTGCTTCCACCTGCCCAATCACCCCCAGCCTGGCAGGCTTGGGCCCTGGGCACTGCCTCGTTGCATCTGGTTTCCTGGTTCTACTCAAACCTCATGACTTTCACCCCTAAAAGGCACCTCAAAACAAACAAAACCAGTAGGAAGGGCTCAGTGCCCATAGCTCAGTGAGTAGGCTGCCAGCCACATACACTGAAGGTGGCAGGTTTGAGCCCAGCTTGGGCCTGCTAAACACCAATGACAACTGCAACCAAAATATAGCTGGGTGTTGTGGCGGGCGCCTATGGCTGAGGCAAGAGAATCGCTACTCAGGCTGAGGCAAGAGAATCACTTAAGCCTAGGAGATGGAGGTTGCTGTGAGCTGTGACACCACAGCACTCTACCAAGGGTGACATAGTGAGACTCTGTCTCAAAAAACCCAAAAAATAAAAAACCAACAGGAAGGTCTGAACTCCCCCCCCCCCCCAATGTGGGTAGAATCATGGTCTCATGCATTTAGGGGAACTTAACAAAAGGCCTGGTGTTCAGCCCCTTTGCAAACTTTGCAAGTTTGTTTCCTTCTCTTCAACTTGGTTCAGCTTGTAAGAAGTTGCATCTGCTTCAGGGAGATAGAGATGGTAGCTCCCCAAAGCTAAAACATGCCCACAGCTGCTAGGACCGTCCCATATTCTCCTCCCTCCTCGAAAGAAGCCTTTCCTTCTGGTGTAGACCCAGGGCTCTGACCAGGGCTGCTCCCTGCTTCTTCAGCAGGTGCCATTCCATCAAGAAACCAGTGAGCCCACCCAGGGAACGCCAAAATCGGTTATTGAAAGTTTAATACTTATAAATGTATTCATGATCTGTATGTATATGACTTAATAAAAAAAAAAGTTCAATACTTGTTCTTGAGGCTGCATCAAAAAAAGAAAGAAAGAAAAACTAAATAAATAAGAATAAGTGGTTTTGGGGGGTTTCCCAGCCTCAGGCTGGGAGGTCCAGATGGGGGAACCCCAGTTTGCCCCCCCCCCCCCCCGTGATGGCAGCAGCTGGACAGGCAGTGAGGACAGCAATGAGGAGGGCGCCAGGGGCAGTGAGGATGGCAGTGAGGGGGCTACGGGGGGGGCGGGGGGAGGGATGGGAGTCCAGATGCAGAGGGTGTCTGGAGCCCAGACACTGAGCAGAGCTTCCAGGAGGCCCTGGCCATCTACCCACTCTGTGGCCACTGGAAAATCATACTGCCTGATAAAGGCAAGATGAATGGTCAGAATGAACTTATTGCCTGCTACATGAAGCTGAGAATGGCGAAGACCCAAACTCACAAACAGGTCTCTAGTCACATCCAGATTTTGACTTGAAGGAGATCAAGGGAAATCCAGTCCAAGCTGAAGGACTAAGTTTCCAAGGACAAGGCTTTCCGGACCATGGCTACCATGTCCTCAGCCCAGCTCATCTCTGTACCTTTCCTCTAGGCCAGACTGGGTCCTGCTGGTCCTCAGGCCTCTGAGCTTTTCCAGTTTTGGTCAGGGGAACCCTGACCCTCTGGAATGTTCCAGATATGAAGCCATTTTCACAGACACTGTTCTTGTCACTGACTGCTCCATCTACTGACCTCCCAGGGTATAAGTCCTCCCAACCCTTCTCACCCCTGCCCCCACCTGTCCCATCACCCCCAGCCTGGCAGGCCTGGGCCCTGGGCTCTGCCTCATTGTATCTGATAGAGATCTCTGCCTTTGTGGAACTGCCAAATGCAGTTGACTCATACCAGAGACACCTGTTTGTACACATCAGCTAGCACTGCCCCAGCCCCTCCCTCCCTCTAAAGGGAGGGATAGACCCCTCCCTTTAGAGTGTGGACGTCTGCCAGATCTATGACAAATTCCCTGAGAAAAAGGGTTGTCTGCAAGAGCTATGTGATCATGAGCCACCCCACACCTTTTTCCTGGTCAAGCTCTGGGTGGACCTGAACTGAAGCCCAAGTGGTGAGGAGGCAAGGGCTGGCAGTGGCAGCTACAGCAGCAGCAGCAGCGGCAGTGGCAGCAATGGCTTCTACAGAGTGAGCAGCCAGTATGAGAACCTGGAGCACATGACCTCCAAGGTCTGCTTGTTTGGCAAGCAGGTGGTGGAGAAAGTGGAGAAGGAGCAGGCCCAGCTGGAGGCTGGAGAATTGTGTACTACCTGCTGCCCTTATCCAAGTGCAAGTACCTGATAAATTTCCCACACAAGTTGCAGCAGCTGCATGAGTTATATATGATGAACAGCATCCTCGAGAACTTCACCATCTCCCAGGTGGTGACAGAGACACCAGGAATTGCTTCTGTGTACCACCTATCTCTTCGAGATCTCCACCAGTGAACATGGGGCCCAGCCCACATTTACTGCCTGGTTAGGAAATGAAGAGTGACCACAAGACTGGCTGATCTCCAGAACGTCCTCCTCCCAGGAAGAGCCCTCCAGCTCTACTTACACTTCTTATTTAGAGAAAGGGCTGTGATTTAAAGGAGCTGACCTCAGAGGCCTCAGCAATAGGGGACCTCAATACTTGGTTAGTGAGCTGAATTAGGTGGGGAAGAAAGAATAGACTCTGATAGTGGGCCCTCACACGAGGTATCTGAAAGGACAGACCACTCCAGGCCATCAGGGATGGAGGACAGGAGTGAGAAACCTCCAAGTATACTTCGCAACCTCTGACAGGCCCCCTTGCCCCTCTTTTCTGGATGTTCTGGAGGGCCTTAGTTACACATTGGATTCCTGTTTTCCAGCCTCCAGCCCTCCAAATTTTTGCCTGTCCCCACCACCCTTTGTATCACAAAGATTGACTCTATTTGTGCAGGAGCAGAGCCAGGTGGGCCCTGGAAATATTTTTAATATAATGAGCTATTTATAAGGGTTATGACTTTATCTCAGCTACACAAGCAATAGGGTGAGGCTTTGTAATTTCATCCCCCCTCCTCCTCAGTGAGCTGCATCCTAGACTGTGTTTCCCTTCCTCCCCCACTCCAAAGCATGTTGGTTTGTGTTCTGGTGGAGAAGAAAGCTTTTACAGAAAAAAAAAAAAAAAAAAAAGTAAAAAGGAAAGAAATGTATCACTTTGCCAGCAAAGGAGGAAAAATGGCAGACTGTTCATCTCTAAATACCTATTTTTCCTTGAGAAGAAGCTTTTAAATATAAAACAAATACCTGTCTCCTGGCCTCTGAGATTTTCATTCTGTACGTTTAATCAGCTTTAAATATATAGGCTTGTTTTTAGCTTAGCTATTTTTCAATAAAAATAATGTTTGAACTTTTTGTTTAAAATAAAACTGACTTGGTTATCCCAGTAAGTGGGGATATTTTTTGTCCTTTGTTTCATAAATCTTTGTTGTTTTTTTCCCCAGTGCTAGGATGGAAAAGGAGATATGAACAGTTCAAACTGAAGAATAAGATTTCTAAGACTTAGCTGACACAGTTGTACAATTCTTCATTGTCGTTACTGTTGTTTTCCAGCCTTCATCCTGGAGACCTCTATCCTTTCACCAGGAAGCCCCTGTTTATCATTGTGGATTCCTCCAATAGCGTTGCATACAAGGTGAGCTCCCTGATGGCTGTTGCACACGTTAGACATTACAGAACCAACCCAAGGGTACCCACTCTTAATGTGTGCTTATTAATTTTGTTTTATTTTATTTTACAGTTTGTATTTAGTGTTTCTTTTCTTTTGAGGTTGTGCATGCTAGTCAGGATGTGGTGCTATGAATAGAAACAAGAAGAAAACACATGAATGGACACACTCAGTGGAAAATAATAAATTCTCCTGCAGGAAAAAATAATTCAAGATTTTCAAGATCTCTGGTGGGAGGTTTATTTTTGTTTTATAACCCAGAATAATTTTTTTAATAGAGGTAGAAGTATAAGGGTGGATTTTATTTTCTAGTTTTTGAATGTTTTCCCCTTCTATCTACACACTGATCTGCTTATATCCCATGTATCCAGTTATAGTCTTTGAATATTAGCATTGTTTTACACATACTTCATTTTTAAAAAATTTGTGACCATTAGAACAAAACCTGGCCCTGAATGCTGAAAAAAAAAATGATAGAATGATAGGATCTAACTTGAATATCCTTTGTTTTTTATTTTGCTACTGAAGCAATGTTTTCCAGGGATTCTAAAAGAAATGCCAGCAACGAGCACTTTAAAATTGGATTTTAGAATTCAAATGTAATAATTTATAGGAAAATGAAAATAGTCTTTACAGTGCTTGTGTCTACTTGGAAAGTTTCATTATTGAAAAATATGTTTAGAAACATGCTGGGTGCATAGATCTGCCACTTTAAGCTATTTCTATTGTGAATGTTTATCTTTGAAGTCAGATAAAGAAGCAAACATTTATAGGTTTATTTCAGGAGAGCAATGGAAATGTCTGGTAGCCAAGTATATGTTTTCTATTTAGTTTCACTTTTTAAATTCTGGATTCCAAGAGCATCCAACTCATCCTAAATTTTTTAGCACATTTCCTGCTATCCTTTTATCAGTTTAATTACTTTTGCTTTTTAGAAAAGTTTGTTCTGTGTGTGGTGTTGTGTAAGGTGTGAAAGTGTTAGAGACTGCTAAAGGAAAAGATTTATTGGCTGTCCCAATTCAACTTATAAAACCAGTATTTCATATCTTCACAGAATTTGAAAAAAGCATTTGTGTCTTTGGCAATAAAAATGAATCAGTTGCTACCAATTTGATGATGTGACAGAATGTGTTGATATACCAGGTCAAGTGTACTGTCTAACATGACCTAGCATGCATTTGGAGTATTTTATAATAGAACTCTATTAATGTCTTTAAATTAAATAGGACATTATTGGATCTGCCTCTTATAATCTCAAAAATGCCATTCATCGTATTTGCTTGCTATTTCCAGAGCACTGCTTAGATATAGAATGAATATTGGATGCTGACTTTTTTTTTTTTTTTTTTTGATACAGAGTTTCACTATATTGTCCTCTGTAGAGTGCTGTGTCGTCCCAGCTCACAACAACCTCAAACTCTTAGACTTAGGTGATTCTCTTGCCTCAGCCTCCTGAGTAGCTGGGACTACAGGTGCCTGCCACAACACCCAGCTACTTTTTGGTTGCAGTTGTCATTGTTTCTCACTAGGCCCAGGCCGGGCTCAAACCTGCCAGCCGGTGCCCTTCTCACTGAGCTGTGGGCACCAAGTCAGGCTATTTTTTTCTTATTGTTGTTATTGTCATTGTTGTTTAGCCTGAGTTTTAAAATTATCTTTGTGCAGCAGTGCTGGTAGTTCAGGCACCAGCCAAATACACCAAAGCTGGTGGGTTCGAACCTGGCCTGGGCCAGCTAAAACAGCAGTGACAACTGCAACAAAAAAATAGCTGGTGTTATGATGGCCGCCTGTAGTCCCAGCTAGTAGGGAGGCTGAGGCAAGAGAATTGCTTAAGCCCAAGAGTTTTTTGAGGTTGATGTGAGCTGTGATGCCATGACACTCTACTGAGGACAACATAGTGAGACTCTGTCTCAAAAACAAAAACAAAAACAAAAAAAAATTTGTGCATAATTAGAAATGTATTTTCTCAATTATACATCATGTTTTAATCATAAATGCCCAAGACAACTGTAGATTAATAGAAAGTGTTTTTTGGCCATGCTCATGCCTATAATCCCAGCACTTGGGAGGCCAAGGTGGGTGGATTGCCTGAGCTCACAAGTTCAATACCAGCCTGAGCAAGAATAAGACTCCATCTCTAAAACAACAGCCGGGCATTGTGGCAGGTGCCTGTAGTCCCAGCTACTTGGGAGGCTGAAGCAAGAGGATCACTTGAGCCCAAGAGTCTGAGGTTGCTGTGAGCTAAGACACCATGGCACTCTACCGAGCGTGACCAAGTAAGACTCTGTCTCAAGAAAAAAAAGAAAGAAAGAAAGTGTTTTTTGTGTGTTTCCTTTTGAATGCACATGCAGTGTTAGTACTCTAAAGAATTAAATTGTTTGGAACATACTGATGATATTTAGAAATGAAATGGCCCCCTGGGTAGTAGGCAAATCAGACCAGGGCACAGACCAATCTGGTCTTTTTAAAAATTAGTATTACTTAATGCTTTTAATTTAAGCATGCAGTTCTCCATTATAATATGTGAAGATGTCTGATATTTACTTTTCCTACAAAAGTATTTGTATTATTTAATTTATATTTATTTATTTTGAGACAGAAATTACAGATGTGAGCCACCTTGCCTGGCTGACAAAAGCATTTGTAAAGAAGTCTTTTTTTTTCAGGTTTTTTTTGGCCAGGGCTGGGTTTGAACCTGCCACTTCCGGCATATGGGGCTGGCGCCCTACTCCTTTGAGCCACAGGCGCCGCCCCCTGTAGAAGTCTTAAACTACCATTTTGCAAGCTTTCATTTTTCTATTACTTGTGATCCTTCTAAGCAACATTTTGTAAGTTTTTGATGACAAAAGAGAGCTGGGTAACTGATGTATTATTTCTTGAGTGTATACTTTGCTATATATGTTTCATATATATGAGTATTTTATGAGTATATGTTTCCTATATGTTTCTTCACTTAAGTACAAAGTTTCGTGTATATTTCTTCATTTGAATATTGTTTATATTTATGAAAATAACTCATACGTATAGTTAAAGACCATAGTTTTCAGTTCTTCTCGTGCATCAGAAACATTAAGAGCCCTTTTGAAAACCACAATACCTGGGTCCCACCACCTGCATTGACCTCAGCTATCAGTATTTTTTTTTTTTTTGAGACAGAGTTTTACTATGTTGCCCTCAGTAGAGCGCTGTGAAATCACAGCTCACAGCAACCTCAAACTCTTGGGCTTAAGCTATTCTCTTGCTTCAGTCTCCCAAGTAGCTGGGACTACAGGCACCCACCATAACTCCCAGCTATTTTTTTGTTGTTGTTGTTGCAGTTGTCATTGTTGTTTAGCAGGCCTGAGCCAGGTTCAAACCTGCCAGCCTCAGTGTTTGTGGCTCGCGCCCTAACCACTCAGCTACAGGTACTGAGCCAACTATCAGTATTTTTTAAGACTAACTCCATCAGCCTTGAGTTAAAAAAAAAATTTTTTTTAATTTAAAAAGACTAACTCCAGTGTGTTGTCAGGAGAGAACTACTCAAAAACTGTCTCCAGGTTCAATACTAGAAACAGTACTCCCCTGCTTTCTTGTGCTACTCCTATTTGCCTCTTCCCTCAGGCAATTTTTTTAACTGATTATTTTGGTATTTTATCACCTTTTTTCTATAAATATGCCAGTATTGATATTTCTTGATCCTTCAGTTTTAGGCATTATGTATTGCTTTCCCCCTATGAAAGAGAAATTTAGCTGTCTTTCCTCTTCCTGTCTTCAACTTACATTTCTGTCGTCAGCATTGTTTTAGCCACATAATGGATAATTTTCATAAATAAATAATTTTTTTCTATTAAATCATAGCTGTGTATATTAATTCAATCATGGGGCACTATGCACTGGTTTTATATACAATTTGAAATATTTTTGTCAAACTGGTTAACATAGTCTTCCTGGCATTTTCTTAGTTATTGTGTTAAGACATTTATATTCTACATTTAGTAAGTTTCACATG
>CAUYPK010000353.1:0-13435 GCA_963574355.1 Loris lydekkerianus | reverse complement strand
CGGCTCCCGCGCCCCCCGAGACCTACACAGTCGTGGACACTCTCTCCCGACAAGACGCTCTGGCGCTCTCCCTCCTGGGCTGTACCTGTGTGGGGACACCAGCCTGGGCTGTACCTGTGTGGGGGCACACCCTCCTGGGCTGTACGTGTGTGGGGGCACCAGCCTGGGCTGTCCGTGGGGGGGGGCACACCCTCCTGGGCTGTAGGTGTGTGGGGGCACACCCTCCTGGGCTGTACATGTGTGGGGACACCAGCCTGGGCTGTACATGTGTGGGAGCACACCCTCCTGGGTTGTACGTGTGTGGGGGCACCAGCCTGGGCTGTACGTGGGGGGGGGCACACCCTCCTGTGCTGTAGGTGTGTGGGGGCACACCCTCCTGGGCTGTACATGTGTGGGGGCACCAGCCTGGGCTGTACGTGATGCTGGGCACACCCTCCTGGGCTGTATGTGTGTGGGGGCACCAGCCTGGGCACCTCATTTTCCCACTGAAGAAACAGCTCTCTCCTTATCACCTGTGGATCCCGGTCAATGTCATTCAGTTTTCTGACCTTCCACAGTGTCTGACAAGGCCCCTCGGTCTCTCTCGGGGTTTCCCACTCCCCAGGGTAAACTCTGAGCCCATCTGCCAGCGTCTGTGCCTCCATCTGGCTCTGCCCCAGGGGTGAAGTCCAGGTGGTGGCTCCACCTTGCACTTGGAAGGGAAACTCATTCATTCTCCAGCATGCAGACCCAGTTATCTCATTATTCCTGCCTAGTTTAGTCATCAAAGTCCTGCCTTCCTGCTCCAGGACAGGGCTGGGCTATATGAATCACTTGGAAGTCCCCAGTGGGGTCCTGACACTGGGGTAACTCACTGAACGGGTCCAGCCTGACTGACAAGCCCTGCTGGCCGGCTCCACAGGTGTGTGCTCACCCACGACTTTGGCTACATTGACAGGCTTTGGCTAATGTGCAGGGTGGCTGGGCAGCCTGGTCCCGCCCGAGGTGGGGCTCAGCTTGCCCCCAGTTGTTCCCATCAGCAGACTTGACAAGCCATGAGAGCAAGGCCACTCCCTGCCCTGTGTCCCTCAGAGTCCCCTTTCCCTCCCCCAACCCTGTGCTCAGGGGTGCTGACCAGTAGGGTGTGCCCAGTCCCCTGGCCCTCCTTGGCCTGTGACATCCAGTTAGGCCTGGCTGGTGGGAGAGTGGTGGGCAGGGAGGACAGAGACAGAAGAATCTGTTCCTCCACCAAAGGGGCAGCTCCTCTGGGTGGTCTCCCCTACGGCCGGCATCATCCTGCTCTGCCCTTCTGGGGTCTCAGGGCTCCTCCTGCTGCTACCAGTGCTGGGGGTCCTGGGGGCCCTCCCTTGATTTCCCTTTCCTCTGTTCACACCTTTTAAAACATCTCCCGAATATCCCCCACGTGCAAGTTGCCCACGTGTCTCTTCATTGGTGAACTTCCAGGGACAGGACCTCACCCCGGGGGAGGCTGGGCAGTGAAGGCCTACCCCACAGTCCTTTCTCTAATTGTTTAAAATCTGTCTCGTTAGGCCAGGCACAGTGAGAGGCTCATGTCTGTAATCCTAGCACTCTGGGAGGCTGAGGTGGGAGGATCCTTGAGCGCAGGAGTTTGAGACCAGCCTGAGCAAGAGTGAGACTCCTGTCTCTACTAAAAAATTAGCTGGGTGTTGTTGCAGGCACCTGTAGTCCCAGCTGCTTGGGAGGCTGAGGATCTCTTGAGCCCAGGAGTTTGAGCTGTGATGTCCGGTGCTCTACCTTGGGCCACTTTTGAGAGTGAGACTGTCTCAAAAAATATATATGTTTCTTCTCATGGCTGCTCCTTATACCAAGGAGCAGCCAGCCCACAGCTCCCTGTGCCATGAGTCAGCCCCCAGAAGTCTAAACTCGGAAGTCTGGGTCATTGTGTCCCACCCCTCCCAGCAGGGTCTTTGTTCTCTGGACATGCCCTGGTGACTCAGGGGAACTTGAGGAAACTGGCCCAGGCGTGGACTGGTGCCTCCCTCTGGTGGCAGGCAGAAGGGGCTCAGATCTCCAGGGACGCCCCTGGGCATGGAGGCCAGGCGAGACCAGGGCTCAGGGACACCACTTCTCTCTCCTGAGGTTGTTTGTTGACACTGAATTCTCCACCCGTCATGCAGCACAGCTTCTGGGACACCAAGTCCGTGCCTACCGTCAGGGTGAGGGCTGTCCTGGCAGCCAAGAGGAGCTGCTGCCCGCCTGGCTGTGGTTGGAGAATACCAGAAAGCTTAAAGGTGCTGATGCCCAGGGCCCTCCTCGGAACAAGTCTCACAGGTTTTCAAGAAAATTCCTGGCTCAGCACCCATAGCTCAGTGGTTAGGGTGCTAGTCACATACACCCCAGTTGGCGGGTTCAAACCTGGCCAGGGCCTCTAAACAGCAATGATAACAACAACAGCAAAAATAGCCGGGCATTGTGGCGGGCGCCTGTAGTCCCAGCTACATGGGTGGCTGAGGCAAGAGAATTGCTTAAGCCCAAGAGTTTGAGGTTGCTGTGAGCTGTGACGGCAGAGCACTCTACTGAGGGCAACATAGTGAAACTCTGTTGAAAGGAAGGAAGGAAGGAAGGAAGGAAGGAAGGAAGGAAGGAAGGAAGGAAAATTCCTAAGGGATTCTAAAGCACAGGCGGGCTGAGTCTCGTGGCCTGGCCAAAAGGAAGGCTGGAAGAGAGGCGAGGCAGGTTCCCCTGTGCCAGGGAGGAGCTCAGGGGCTCTCTGGAACCAGGGTGCTTGGAGCATCCAGGCCTGGGGCTTCTGGGATGGCTCTGAATGTTCAATGTACCATCATCTCTCTCTTTTAATAGTGTAGAACATCTGGAAAGGAAAGGATGAAAACTGGACCCATGGATTTCCCCTCCCCCAGGTGCTGACTTCTATCTTGAGCCCCAGCAAAAGGTGGCCTCTGGCACTGTGGGCCTCTTGCACTTTATGCAAATCAGATCGAGGTGCTCCTTCCTCAAGAACAGACACTTCCACCTGGCAGGAAACTGCTGAGATTTGGGTCTGTGGGATCTGCACTAGGAGTGGTGCTTCTGTGTGATGGATAAAGAGGGGATTGACATGGAGGTGTGCCTTCCATGGAAATCCAGATGTAGACTCTGAAATTGGATTTATTTTTAGGTTATATCAATAATTCCACAAGGGAACAGAGAAGAGATGTTGCTGTGGACTGAATGTTTGTGTCTCCACCTAAATTCATATGTTGAAACCCTTGCCCCTAATTTAATGGTATTAGGTGATGGGGTCTTTGGGAGACAATTAGGGTTAGATGAGGTCATGAGGTTGGGACCCCTCCATGTGATTAGTGCCCTTATAAGAAGAGCATAAGAGATGGACTGGGTCTGCTTCCCCACCAGATGAGCACACAGGGAGAAGGTGGCCATCTGCAAACCAGGAGGTGAGCCCTCACCCAGTGCTGGACCTGCCAACACCTTCATTTTGGACTTACAACCTCCAGAAACGAGCATGTTTACAGGCATTGTGTCATGGCAGCCCAAGCTAACAAAACAGACATATGTCCCATGCACCTGGGTGAACAGCCTCAGATGTCCCCAGAGACACCCCCATGTGTCTTTCTCCTATTTCCCTCCTGGGGCTGTCTGAGCTCCTCCTCAGCTCACCTCTGCCAAGAGCCTCTTCTCTGTGCCCTCAGCTCACCCACAAAATGGCCAAGTGTCCCTCAGCAAGCAGAGCCTGCTTCCCTGCAAGGCCTTTCTTTCTCCTGACGGGGAGGTGGGGCTGTGGGGCTGATACTCAAGTGTACGTGGAGGGATCTTGTCCATCCTGCCAGTGGCTCATCAAAGTTGCTTTCCTCTTAGCTGTATACTCACTGGAAGGAGTTCTGATAAGTAGCGTTTTTCCCACTTGTTACATACAACAGACCGCAAAGAGGAAAATTAAAACCATAGGCAATCTTGCTGCCTACAGGCAACTTGTATTAGTCTTTTGTTCACCATTATTGTGAACAATCTTTCTACAGTACTGAGGTTCCCCTCTATGGAGTATTCCTGAGGCATAGACCCCACTCCTTCACCTACCCAGCCATTCACCTGCTCATCTAACCAAATAGCCATCTGACCATCCATTCATCCATCAGTCTGCTCACACATCCATCCATCCATCCATCCATCCATCCATCCATCCATCCACCCATCCACATCCATACCCACCCTCCTTCCCTCCCATCCACACATCCAGTAAACAGCTGCTGAGCACAGTGTAGGAAATCTCAAGGCTTGCTTCCTACTGTGAAGTTCTGGAGGACAGTAACCCAGCATTGCTGAAAGCTCCAGCTATCTGAGTCATGGTTAGTTGAAGTTTAATTTGTTCATGGCTTCCAACAAGTGGTAGAAACTGCACATCAGGTGAGGACAGTGGAGGCATACCTGATCCCGGATGGGAGAGGATTCTGGCCTGGAGGAAGGGAGGGAAGGGCGGGCACGTTCCCACTGGTGCAGCCGTTTAGCTCCAGGGAGTCCTGCCATCTGGCCAAAGATTTAGGAAGCCTCCCAGGCAGCAGGCAGAGGCCTTGGAGTATATCCTCCCTGGCCTGGGGATGCAGTCTTCTCCTAGCCCCAGGCCCTTCTGGCCGGAGGAAGCTAGTCACTCCGGAGCCAGCACCAGAGTGGCTGGTGCTGCCTGGATCAGTGCACGGGGAACCTTGGCCTCTCCAGCCCTAGAGAACCCAGTACCTTTCATCACCTTTCATTAACTCCCCTGTGGGTGCTCATTTGGATCATGGAGACTCTGCCCCTACTTACTTCCAGCCCCTGTCCCTACTCAGGGTGGGAGCCTTCCCCTGAACTTTGCCTGGCTTAGAGTTTGGGGTCTAGGGCCCTCGCTCTCCTGCCAGCCTTTTCCACTCCCCAGATATGAAGCATGTGGCAGCACCTGGGTGCTTGTGACCCTCCCACTCTGTGCACACAGCCCAAGTCCCTGGAACGACAAGGAGGGGCGCTGCTGTCACCCACAGTGCTGCTGTCTTTATCCACGCGAGTCGGTGTTTCTGGGGAGATGTTTGTTTGTCAGGAGACTCGAGGCTGAAGCATTTGAAGGGATCACACGTCACAGAGCAATGTTGGACTCCTTTCCACTAGGACGAAATTTAATCCCACCTGTTCATGCAAGAAGAACACTACATTCCTACGCCACCACCCAGCCTGGGGTTGACGCTGGATGGGCTGACAGGTGGCTTCCTCTGGTCCCACCTCCAGTCACCCCTGTCCAGTGGGGAATGAGGGTCTCAAGTCTTTTAATGCCAGGCCCAAAGGGGTGAAATGGGACAGGGCTTTCCTGAGAGTGGGACGTGGAGAGGAGCCACGTTGCAGGAACCAGCCAGGAGGCCCGTCCCTCCTCTCAGCGGGATTCTCCCCTGCTGTTCTCACAGGCCAGTCCTCAGAGACCCTGCTCTGGCTTCCGGGTTTTGCCTGGGTCAGTCCCTGTAATAGCCTCCCTCCTGGGACCTGGCATGTCTGTGCAGCTGAGGGGGAGGCGTGGGAAACGGGGACAGGGTGAGGAGGCCACAGAGTCGCTGGGATGTGAACACCTCGCCCAGGTCTCGGGCCCCCTGAGGTGGGGCCAGCTTGCCCAGGTCAAGTTCCACAGGAAGGCGTAAGGGGCCCCGGCAGGCGACCGTTCCTGCTATCTTCGTGTCTCTCCCACGGCTGTTACCCATTGCCCATGGGCCACCCAGAGGTTCCTGAGGCCTCTGGCTCCGTATGAATCCCATCCTCCGAGTTCTCCTCTCAGGACCCCTCTGTAGACTCTGCTTCTTACCTGCAAGACCAGCTTCACCCAAGCTTCACCAGGACTCAGCCCTGGACTGAGTTTGTGGGGCCTCCCCTCCTCTGGGGCAAATCTGGGGGAGCCCAGCTCAGCCTTAGCACCCAACTGAGACTCTGGGTCCCCACCTGCCTGCAGATGCGTCTCATATCATAATCTAAAGGAGAAGCTGCTTGGGATACCAGGCGCTGGGCTGGACAGTGCCCTCGAGAGCCAGCTGCAGCCTGGAACCGGCCCTCTGCGCCACGTGGAGAGGCTGCCCTGCCCACCCAATTTCATCCACTCACTCACCTCCAGGTGGCCATTGAGTCCTGCCTGTCCCACGGTTACTGGTGGGTGAGGGAGATGGATGTGCCCACAAAACACAGCCCTTCCCACCCTCCTGGAAGTTCAAGTCCAGAGAGGAGATGGACATTGATTAAAATATCATGAAAACAGATGAAAAACCACATTGGAGGCAGAGAGGGCCCTGGTGCCTCAAGAGTGTGCTACATGGGCATGAGCTTGTCCTTGCTGGGAGGGCAGGTCACACTCGGGCTGAGGTCTGAAGGCTGCCAGGGGGATGGGAAGAGGGCCTTGGGGGGGATGGCAGGGTGGGCTTTTAAGGTGGGGCCCACATTGGAGGGTAGCAGTGGAGGTGGGGAGGGCAGTTAGGGAGCCAGGGCAGTTGTCAAGGGGAAGTGATGGAACCCAAGGGCACATGTACCATCTTTGCAGATCACTTTCCCCCCCTAAGTCCCCGCAGGGTCTCGTCCTGGTCTCTGGCATAAATACAGCCTGAGCTTGCTGTGGCTTCTGACCCCTGGTTGCCCCTGGCATTTGCTGTGCTGGTTTTTCTAAGGTGAGAGCACCAACTCACTGTTTTTCCATCTTTAATAAAAATTTGCTGTGGGCACTGGGCTGGGGACAGAGCCAAGTTCAGGGACAGTTTCCGCCCAGGGTGGTCCCTGCTTTCGTAGGATAAATGAGGGTGGAGCTGAATCTGCCCGGTGGACATGGCTTTGGGAGGGCAGGGGAATCCAGGCCAAAGGGCACAGCTTGTGCAAAGGCCCTGAGGAAACTCCTACAGAGGGAGAGGTTTGCCCTGGGGCCCTGGGATCAGGCTGAAGGGCAAGAGACTGCTCTATTGGGCACCCTTGTCACTCCCCAGCCACCCTGGGTCCCCAGCTCACATTCATCAGCCTTTTTACTTCATTATCTCTGCGGGAACAATGCTGACAGCAGCCAGATCCTCAACATGAACTTAAAACATAAGAAAGAACAGATCCTGAGGTCACTGCCCTAGCAACACACAGAAGCCACATGAAAGAGGACAGTCCCCATTCCTGCACTGTGGCCGGAAATACCCCTGGGATGGCTGTGCTAACAAGCCTTGGAGTCTGCCCAGTGCCCTCTCTCCTAGGACTGTGACCCATTCTCACAGCACTCAGTGTGGGGAGGGGGCCTGTCCCCAGGGCCATGGCCAGGCCTGACCCTGGGTATAGGGAAGCCACACCCTGCCCCATCCTGTGGGCATCCAGGGGGCCTAGAGAGGCTGGGAGGCCTGGCTGGAAGGGTGGGGCACTCTGCAGACACATCCCCTTGCTGTGTCTCCTCCAACTTGGTGGATAAACTTCCCACGGAGATAATATCCTAGCAACCTCTCCAGCAGCTTGAGTGCAGAGTTGTTTACACTAACTTGTCCAACTTGTGACAACCAGGCTGTCTTAAACCTGGGAAGATGGTTACTCAGAACTTTCACAGTTGAGCCCGGGCAGGGGGGCCTAGGATAGGCTGATCTAGGAAGATGGAGCTTGACCTTTCAACACACCTTGGGTGTCTGCAGGCTGCTGCCTCTGGAAATTAGAATTTCTCTGCAGAGTCTCTAAAATTCTCTGAGAGTGTGTGGACATGGACTTCTGGGCTCTGCTGTCCCGGGCTCTGCTCTCCCTCACTGGGACACATATGTGCATATTAAGAGGGGCCTGAGGTCAGATCAGAAACAGGAGCCAAGGTGGCTGGAAATTCACGTGCTGCTTCTAAAGCCAGGTCTGGCAGGTGGTAGGTGCTTGATGTTGGTTGAAGGGAAAATCAGTAAGTGTGCTTTTAATAATGGTGACAGTCACAATTATGATAGGGTTGTTTTTGTTATTTTACTGTCATTAATATTTTAAAAGGATCTAGGGAAATGCCAAACAAACAAACAAAAAAGTAGCAGAAATTCTCAAACCATCAGTCAATGCAGAGTCTTGTCCACACTTCAAGTTCAAAAAAGGAGGCAAGACCAGCACCCCCTGGAACACTGTGGCATTATGAAATCTCTTGCCCCACTGCATAGGCAATTCTTTTATTTATTTATTCATTTATTTATTTTAATTTTTATTTTCCTGTAGAGACAGAATCTTACTTTATCACCTTCGGTAGAGTGCCGTGGCATCACACAGCTCACAGCAGCCTCCAATTCCTGGGCTTACGTGATTCTCTAGCCTCAGCCTCCCAAGTAGCTGGGATTACAGGTGCCTGCCACAATACCCAGCCATTTTTTTTGCTGTAGTTGTCATTGTTATTTGGCAGGCCTGGGGCTGGGTTCGAACCAGCCAGCCTCGGTATATGTGGTCAGAGCCCTAGCCGCTGAGCTATAGGCACAGAGCCTAGATTTGTTTTTGAATAGGTAATGTCTATGCCTAAAGTTCAAAAGATACATAGAAGCTAGTTAATGGAAAAGGGGCATGGAAGAAGTTGGTCAGGCATCTCAGAGAAAGGGAAACCTAGCCAATAAGTGAGAAAGTGCTCCTTAGTAATCAGGAGAGGACAACCCAAGCTACAAGGGAATTCCATTTTGTACCAAAAAGGCAGCTAAGTGTTAACAAGTGTGCCTGTATCAACATTTGACAGTATTGCTGTGAAGTGCTTGGAAGCTTCCATATGTGGGGCAGAGGGAAGAAGGAGGGTCATGAACATTGGAATAACTCTTTGGAAGACACATTGGTATCATCTGGTCATAAATGGCCACATAGCCCGTGACCCCAGACTCCCTGGAACACGCTGTCACCTGGGACTGTTTGCTGTATCTCTGTCTGTAAACACAAACACTTGCCAACGATGGAGCAGGGAAGAGTGAGCATGCAGATGGGTCCTGTAGCTGGTGTGCTATGCCGCAAGGCAGCAAGGTCCTTTGTGAATTACTGATGCTGCAACAACTTGAACAAATGCTGGGAACAGGAGTTTGGGTACAAACAAACAGCAGGAGAAAATATATGGTATATTTCCATTTCTAACAATTCAAGAGTTTGCAATTAAACTCTACTGCCTGGGGAACTGTGTCCTCAGACACACATGAGGACGTCTTGAAGGTGTTGCTACCAGGTTGAATGCATAATTTGAGACCCTCAGAACTCTCTTTTTTCTGCTTGGCAACCTTTGAGAGGGTTCCCGAGGAACTGCTGAGCAGAGAATATTCAGACCCAAGGTGGACACGTACAGAGAGCTAGAAGGAAGCCACTGTAGTAGGCCGGGCCGGTAATCCTGTAATCCCAGCACTCTGGGAGGCCAGCGTGGGAGGATTGCTTGAGCTCAGAAGTTCAACATTGGCCTGAAAAAATGTGATATCCTGTCTCTACTAAAATAGAAAAACTAGCTGGGCATTGTGGTGGATGCTTGTAGTCCCAGCTACTCCCTGAGTCTAGGAGTTTGAAATTGCTGAGCTAGGTTGATACCAGGGCATTCTAGCCTGGGCAATAGAATGGAGTTGTGTCTCAAAAAAAAAAAAAAAAGATAAAAGAGATAGGAAGGGAAGGGAAGGGAAGACCATTGTAGTTTTGAAAAGATAAATATTTGAAGTGGTGGATATCCTTGTTACCCCAATTTGCTCATTATATATTGTACGCATGTATCAAAATCACAACTACCCCCCCAAATACACAACTATAATATAGCAATAAAAAAATACACAAAAAGGCCAGGCAGGGTGGCTCACGCCCGTGAGCCTAGCACTCTGGGAGGCTGAGGAGGGTGGATTGCTTGAGCTCAGGAGTTCAAGACCAGCCTAACTAAGCAAGAGTGAGACCCCTCCGCTACTAAAAAAAATAGAAAAACTGAGGCAGAAAGATCTCTTGAGGCCAAGAGTTTGAGGTTGCTCAAAAGATAAATAAATAAATAAATTAAAATAAAAACATTAAAAAAAAAAAAGTGGCTTGTATTGTCAAGCCACTATTAAAAATGTTTTATAATTGCAACTCTTACATTCAGGTCTATGACCCACACATAATTTTTGTGTATCTTGGAGGGAAGGGGGAGTGTTACAGGACAGTGTGTTACCGTACCACATTCTCTCTCGGATTGATGTGTACTTTTTCTTACTGATTCATAAAAGCTCTTATTCGTGAAGGAAATTAGCCCCTAATCTATAATCTGAGTGGATTGTACTTCATACTTAATTTCTTTTGACAATATAGACTTTGCCATTTAAAGGTTTTCATTTTTGTACAAAGTTCTCATTTTTTTCCTCAGGGATTTTTTTCTCATATATAGGCCTCACATACTCTGAAGTTAATAATAATAATAGAAACTTTCCTATTCCTTTTCCCTTTTCTTTTCTTTTGACAGCTTTATTGAGAGATAATTCAAGTTTCATAAAATTCACCCATTTAAAGTACATAGTCACAGAGCTGTATGAATAACCACAACCTAATCTTAGAGTATTCCATCACCCCAGAAGAATCCCAATATCCCTTAGCAATCATTCCCAGCTTTTAGCAGCCACGTCCCAGCTCTATAGCCTACTCCAGACAAAACAGCATCATCCAATTTGTTATCTTTGGTAAATGACTTATTTCATCCCTTAAGGACTTTGAGTTCATTCATCTGCAACATGCATCAATCCTCCAGCCCTGCCATGGCTGCAACATTCCATTGCCTTAGTTAGGGCGTCTGAGCTGTTTCTGCTTTGTGAATCTCATGAAGGATGCTGTGGGTAGGACTTGTGTGGTCTCTGTGCAGCTTAAGTTTTGCTCTCTGTTGGGTATTGGACTCGCTGGATCATGGAGTAACCCTGTGTTCAGCATTTTGGCCAAAGCATTTTACGTCCCTGCCGGCAATGTCTGAGGTTCCGATTTCTCTGTACCTTCACCGGCACTTGTTACTGTGTGTCTTTCCCATTATAGCAGTTCCTGTTAGTGGGTGTGCAGGGGTAGCTCGTTGTCATGATGTTAAATATCTTTTATGTGCTTGTTGGAAATTTGTGTATCTTCTTTGGAGAAATGTCTATTTAGTGATTTTGCCCATTTCTCAACTGGATAATTTTTATTTTTATTGTTGAGGTGCAAGAGATGTTCACATATTCTGGAAACAGGTCTCTTACCAGATGTGGGATTTAAAATTTTGTTCCTCTATTCTGTAAGATGTGTCTTCACTTTCTTGATGGTATTGTTTGCAGCACGAAGGTTTTTTTATTTTGATGACGTCCAATTTATCTATTTTTCCTTTAGCTATTGTATCTAAGAAGGTTTTGCCTAACTCAAGGTCATGAAGATTTATTCCTATATTTTCTTGTAGGAGTTTTATAATTTCAACTCTTACATTCAGGTCTGTGATCCACGTTTAAATTTTATGTATCATGCAAGTAAGGGGAGCAACTTCATTCTTTTGCATGTGGATATCTAGCTGTCCTAACAACCATTCGTTGAAAAGGCTTCTTGCTGGGAAAAGTAGCCTCAGGGATTCATTCTGACACCTGCAGAGCCAAGTAAGAAAGGGCCTAGAGATAAGGTGTCCTCAGATGTCCAGGCTTGTCACCTCCTGTGTGTCTGGCACCACTGCTGTCTGACTTGTGGGGAGGGGACCAGGTGCTTCTATGGGTCAATTGTCCTGCGTCAGGCTGGGAGGGACCTCCTGTCCTTGGGGTACTAACGCCACAACTGACTTAATCTGGCTTTGTCTCCTCTCCTTGGGAGTAAAGCCCTATTCCCTCCTTGCTTAACTGTGTTGTGCTTTTCTTGATAACTCAAATACCAAGACTCAATGAGCATAAGTGTCACTTGCTTGAAATGACCTATCATCTTAGAACATGTTAGGTTACATTAGATAATTTTTCCGCATTTATCTGTAGTGTTTAGTAATATTTTATTTTAGATTTTCACATTAATATTCTTAAGAGGTTGGTTGGTCATTTCTAATTAAATTCTTGTGCTATTTTTATTAAATTTGGTGTCACTGTCACACCAGATTTTCTAAAGACCTTTGAATGTCTTCTGCTGTTTCCTTGCCCCACAAACAACCTAAATGGTATTATCTTGGTTATTCTGGATCTGTATGAATATTAGGATCAGCTTGGCAACTTTGGCAACAACAATAAAAAAAAGTTTGAATTTTGATAGAGATTGCCTTGAATCTGTGGATCAGTTTGAGGAGTATTGTCATCTTAACAGTGCTAAGTATTCTGATGCATGAACAAGGAATGTCTTTTCATTTATTGAGACTTTGCACTTCTTTCATTCCAATAATGTTTTGTAGTTTTTATTATACGAGTATTGCATTTCTTTGTTGCTTTTATTCTTATTGTTGCTATTACAAATGAAGTGTATTAACAATGGAAATACTTTTCTTATCATTATTTTAATTGACAAATAAAATTATATATATATTTATGGTCTACAACATGGTGTTTTGAGATATATGGACATTGTGGAATGGCTAAATCAAGCTAATTAGCATACGTATTACATCACATACTAGGGTTGTTTTCTTAACATTATTTCTAGATTGTTAATTGCTAGTGTGTAGGTATTCAATTAATTTTTGTACATCGATCTTATCTCCAGCTATATTGATAAACCCATTTATTAGTTTGAGTAGTTTTTTGATAGGATTCCTTACCATTTTCTCTATATAAGACCATGCTATTTGCAAATACATAATAGATAGTTATACTATTTTTCCAAATTGGAAGCCTTTTATTCGTTTTCCTTGCCTAATTGCTCTGGCTAGAACCTCCAATATAATTTTGTTTTGTTTTTTTTGAGATAGAGAGAGTCTCACTCTGTCACTCTGGGTTGAGTGACTTGGCATCACAGCTCACAACAACCTCAAACTCTTGGGCTCAAAAGATCCTCTTGCCTCAGCCTCCTGAGTAGCTGGGACTACAGTGCTTGCCACAATGCCCAGCCAAGTTTTTCTATTTTTAGTACAGGGCCTGGTTTTTGCTCCGGCTGGTCTCATACTCCTTAGCTCAGGTGAGCCACCTGCCTTGGCCTCCCAGAGAGCTGCAATTACAGTTGTGAGCCACCGCCTGGCCTCCAGTCTAATTTTGAATGGAGTGGTGAGCAGACATCCTTGTCTTGTTCCTCATCTTAGGAGGAAGGCATTCTGCCTGCTCCATTAAGCCTGGTATCAGGTGTGAGTTTTTCATAGATGCCCTTTATTATATTGAGGAAGTAAGCCTAGGAAACTGAGTATATTGAGTGTTTTTCATCCCTTCTCTCCTGCCCTCTCTCTCCTCCTCCCTCTCCCCTCACCCCCTCTCTCCCCTCACCCCCCTCCCCTCCCCCCTCTCCCCTCCCCCCTCTCTCCCCTCCCCCTCTCTCCTCCCCCTCTCTCTCCTCCCCTCTCTCTCCTCCCCCTCTCTCTCCTCCCCTCCTCTCCCCTCCCCTCTCTCTCCTCCCC
>CAUYPK010000352.1:0-18662 GCA_963574355.1 Loris lydekkerianus | reverse complement strand
AAAACCTGAACTTAAAATAAAAAACTTTGCTATACACCATATCAGAGTGTATGGCCTGTTTCTTGACTTAATAATTACAGGAGCGAGTTTTACACCTACAGCAAAGCTTCTGCTCGTTTGCGTCTCCGGTCACGCAACAAAGATCATTTTAAGTAACTACTGGAATAAATAGAAAATTCAAACTTAGATTACTTTTATAGTGCTAAAGAAGAAAGGATTGTGACTGGGACCAAAAGACCTCAGTTCTCTTAATTAATTCTACCAGTACAGTTTTAATGTTATAGAAAAACAACAAATCTGCCATATATAGGTATTATTTATTAAAGTGGAGGGTTATTCAAATTTGTGTGAAACAAACATACTTTAAAGTATTAAGAAAGTATTTATACTCTCCAAAGAAAATTTTAACAAAAGCCTAGCCTCAAAATATTATTTATTATTAGTATTTTAAACTTACTTTATGTACATCTAAACATTTAGAAAGACTGGATGTTATAAATAAGTACTAAAGTCTTTCCAGCATATACATAGTAGTGTTGAATAAACTACACAACATAACAGTGGTTGTGTCTTCTAAATAGCAGCATTCTCACCTAGAATCCCTTATTTTTTGTATTTTTGTTGTGGTGACACTGAGTCTTGCTGTGTCGCCCACACTGGAGTATGTGGTGCATTCATAGCTCACTGCAGCCTTGATCTCCTGAGCTCAAGGATCTTTCTGGCTCAACCTCCCAAGTAGCTGGGACTACAGGTGCTTGCCACCATATGCAGCTAAGTTTTTTGGTGTCCTGCCTGGTCTCAAACTTTGGGCTTTGAGTGATCCTCCTGCCTCAACTTCTCAAAGGGCTGGGACTATAGGTGTGAACCACTATGCCTGGCCAAAATTCCTCCCTCCAATTCCTTCTCTCTATCACCAACCCCATGAATGAGTATAGTCACAAGTCAATTGTATTGTTACAATTCATTCCTGGGATACTTTGCTAAGGAGAATATGTTCCAGCTCCATCCATGTAAACATGAACTACATTCATTATTGAAAGAAATTTTGTATCTCAGTTGGGAAGCTGGTGAAAGTAAAGATTTAACTTTTTCCCCAATCCATGTCCCCCAAACTCCTGGTTTAGAGTTGTCTAATTTTAATTTCTCATTTTAAGAGTAAATTTGTTTTTTTCTTTTTTTAAAATTTATTTTTATTGTTAAATTATAGCTGTTTTTCTTTTTCAGTTATAAGTTGGGCTGGTTTTACTACCTCTTGTGTAATTTTTATACTTGATTTTTTTTTTTTTCAATGTTAGAATAGCAATAATTGAAGGCTTGGGTGGAAAGAAGTCAGCAGCTGTTTGGAAATGAAAATTTTCAACAAAAGCTCTTGGCAGGGCCAGGCATGGTGGCTCACGCCTGTAATCCTAGCGCTGGGAGGCTGAGGCGGGTGGATTGCTTGAGCTCAGGAGTTGAAGACCAGCCGGAGCAAAAGCGAGACCTTATCTCTACAAAAACAGAAAAACTGAGCCTAAGAGTTGGAGGTTGCTGTGAGCTACAATGCCATGGCACTCCACTGAGGGTGACAGCTTGAGACTATCTCAGAAGAAGCTCTTGGCACTGTTACTCCCAGGTGTGCCATCGTGCCATCGTTACTGGAGCTCCAAATGGGTTAATTTCATAATGCTTATGCTAACTTTGTAAAGAAAGCCAAAAGGAAATGCAGGGAGAGTTGCGAGTCTGCTGAGCTTCAGCAAAAGCAGAGAAATAAGTGGGGCTCGACTATATAAAAAAGGACCTGCTTACACCTGTGCTGGATCCTGAGCACAGTGGAGAGCCATGGAAAGCTTTTAAGCAAGGGGGTTAAATGTGGGTTATCTGCATTAAACTGTATCATAATGCTACCTTGTAAAAGTGTCTACTTAGATAAGTCACACTGGCTTCTTGGTGGTTGTTGATTCCTCTGACATTTGCAAAGCCCCTCAAGTATTATCTTAAATGGATCCTTAATATCCCTCCAGCAAAGCAGGATGGGACTTACCATCTCCATTTTACAGTTGAGGAAATAATACCAGAGAGGAGAGGAAATCCCAGAGTTAGGGGAGGAACAGGAAGGAGTGATAAATGCTGTGGCTGGGCCAGGGTCCCGTCTCCAGGCACGTCTGGAAGCAGATGTCTCAGGAACCTAATTGAGGTGCCCACTTAGCATTGTCCAATAATGCTGAGCCCAGGACTAAGAAGCCACCCCAGCCCTCAGGAAGATCTTTTTGAAACAAACCAAGGCATCCAGAAATAAGATTCCACATTCACATGTGTGCATTCACTTCATCCTAACCATAACTCTGAATTAAGTATTCTCATCCCCATTTTTCAGATGTGGAAACTAAGCCTTGGAGAGTCTGAGACTTGCCACCTTAATTTAGATAGGGGTTAATTTGGCACAGTCAGGATTAAGAAGCCAGGTCTGTCTAACTCAAGCTGGGGTTTACTGATCTCACAGCCAGACTCAGAAGCAATGCAGGGAAAGGTAAATCCAGGGGAGGAGAGACCAGCAAAGAAGGCTGCATGGATGAGATTTCTACCTGGTTCTGGGCAAGAAAGATGGATTTGGAAAGGTAGAGGAAGGCCGCCAAAGTTACTCTAAGCAAATAATGGGCCACAGGCTGCAAGAGATATTATAACCCATGTAACAAATTATTTAAATCCAGCATAAATCCACGAATCAATAAGAAAAAGACAAACTCCCTATGGAAAAACGGGCAACATCTGCAAAGGCAATTCACCATGGAGGAAATCCATGTGACCGATATATTTTAAAGGAGAGCCACATAACAGAAAAGGGTAGGGCAGGGCTTCTCAAATTTAATGTTCGTGCAGATGTGGGTGTCCTCTGAGGATGCACATTCTGGTTTGGTAGGTCTGGGGGAGACCTGGGATTCTCCCAAGTGCTGGGGATGCTACTGGTTCACAAATCACACTTCTGAGCAATGAGGTCATAGGTAGGGATAAAAGCAAATTCCTCAGCCAGGTCTGAATCCTGCCTTTGCCATTTTTTGGCTATGAATTTTAGACAAGTAACTTAATGTCTCCGTGCTTCAGTTTCTTCATCTGTAGAGATAACAATAGTCTCCGTTGCCTATGGTTTGGAGGACTAAACAAGTTAATATACATAAAGCTGGAGTATATAGCATGTGGCAAAAGTAAGTACTTGGAAGATGTTATTGGTGGTAACAGTCAGGATAACCAGTGGAGTGAATATTAAACCACACTTCCTTCCACACTCACAAGACTAGCAGATGTCAGGAAATCTGACAATTTCATAGGCTAATGAGATGGAGAGACAGGAATTCTCAGAACTGCTAATGGAACGTACCTTGGCACAGTCACGTAGAAGACCAGTTTGCAATTTGTAAGAAAATTGTAAATACCCCCACAGTGTGGTATTACCACAGTGTGCTATTACCCCCACAGTGTGTAAAGAACAGGAGAGATACGTCTATACGTACGCCTAAGGTGATGTTTATGTAAATGTTTTTTAAAGACCATAAAGGCAATTATATATTTTTTCACACATACCCTGTTTCCCCCAAAATAAGACATCCTCCGAAAATAAGACCTACTTACAGGAAAGATAAGACGTCCCCTGAAATTAAGACCTAGCGCATCTTTGGGAGCAAAACTTAATATAAGATACTGTCTTATTTTCGGGGAAACAGGGTATATGCACATGTGGCAAAAATATAAAAAGCAGTCACTGGAAACATATGGCATATTCAGGAAACTGATTCTGGAGAGGGAAAAGAAGAAATAACCAAGGAGGACATCAATACTGCTGTGCTTAATAGAAAAAGTCTGAAGCAGAAGTGACCAAATGCTAACATTTGTTACATTATTCCTACTTTTCTGTATTTATTTTCTGAAACTTTTTTTCTGGGGGATAGGACAAAGAGGAAAAGGCTGCTGGACCAAGGGAAAAGAGTGGGCTTGGCCTGGGTGCAGTGGGGGAGGCCCAGAGAGGTCCACCCAATGGGGTCCTCCCATTCTGCAGGACCCACTGGTAGATGGGAAAGCTGAAGCTCAGAGAGGTTAAGTGAGCTAACCACGATCACACAGCCAGCAGTGGGAACATTTGGACTATCAGTTCCAAAGATTATGCAACTGTTAGAAGTTCACCCAGCCCTGGCACAGGGGCCCTAGCCAAGGTCAAGGGAGCCCAGCAGTAGGAGGTGGAGGTTGTACAAGACAGCCTGAGCCCTTTCTAATCCATGCTATAACCATCCCAACAACAAGGACAAGAATAAACAACGAAAGCCCCTGGAGTAAATTCTACCCAACCAGAAAGAGAAAGTAGAGCAGGAGGGGATAGCGTGGGCCCAGCATCTGAACAGTGCCCTTCAAGAGCAGTTGCTGGGCCTCTTGGGGTTGGCGCCCAGGGCTGCGCCCCTAGGTGAGAAAGAAGCTGAGGCTAAATAAGAATTGAGGCGCACAAGCCAACAGTTTTGGGGTTACCTGCTGCAGAGGAGGGTGTGCTCTCTGGATCAGGACACTGACCTTTGTGTGGCTGTGGGCAAGTTTTCTCCCCACTCCAGGCCTTAGTTCCCCCTTCTGTAACACGTGGCTACAGCACTCTGAGCCTGAGTCCCCTGGGTCTGCTGCTGATCAGAGATTCCGGTTTTCCCTGAAGGACCCTGGCAGCCCTGTTCCCACCCCTTTCAATATCTGCTCTTACCCTCACACAGCCACCACCCTTAGCTGTTGCTGGAACTCTTCACCCACCACTCATCATTCTCCTTGCTTTAAAATGAGACACACCTGAACGCAATACTGGTGGAAGGGGGACGGCAGATTACGATGCCAGAGAGCTGCCGGGTGTGTTTCCCAGGCATCAGGCCCATGGAAGTCAGAAAGTCCCATGGCACTAAGCATCGGCAGAGTCATGGTGAACAGGAGCTCAAATACACAAAAGTATAAATCAATGCCACAGGTCCACAGGCCTAGCGGCCAAAACTAGCCATTTACTCATTTACTGTGTGGCTTCGAGCAAGTTACCTAACCTCTCTGTGCCCCAGTTTCCTCATCTGTCAAATGGGTCTGATAATCTTTCCTACCTCGTGGAGTTGTGAGGATCACGGGAGAGGAGTGTGTGCCGTGGCTGACGTAGTGCCGGGAACATGGGAGCTCCTCAGCAAAACAGCTGCCTTCCTTCCATCTATCCTCCTCCCCTGAGCGTTAGGGCTGTGGTTTCAGAAGTTCAGGGATCGAGGCACCAGGGCCTCTCCTCCACCTTGCCAAGACCCCCTACTACCCTTCTCTCACGGGTTCCTGGTGACAGCCTGAGCGCTGGAGAAATGCGATGTCTCTAGCACAGTCGGTTGTGGCCGTACCTGGACTGGGGCAGGAATCCCGAGGAAGGGGCATCTTTCTCACAAAGGAACACTGAAGAATCACAAGGAAGGGCAGAGGCTAAAGGGCATGAATGGGTCCAGGAATGGCAAATGGTCATCACTTCACTCTCCAGTCTCACACCCATGTCAGACGTCACTCATCAGCCTGACCTCAGAATTCTGCACCCCGTGAGCCAGACAGCCTTTACCAATCAGTTGCAGTCGGCCTGTGAAATGAAATCTAGTCAGTATCTTCAGCAGATGCCATGGGTGCCCTGCTCAGACCTTTCAACCTTTCCACATCAGGACACACCAGCCCAGCTTGCACCTGCCAACACTGGGTCTCCTTGCTCGGGGCAGTCCAGTGGAGCCAGGAATTAACACCCTGCACCTGTTCTCTGCCAATGACCAGCAGAAGCTGGAGGATAAATACCTCAGTCCCCATCCCCACCCCCACCCCCACTGCCTCAAGCGCAGTAAGCCTGAGAGGCATCTTCACCCCCGGCTCTGGAAGGCGCCAGCAGGATCCAATTCTACTTGCCCACAGTGGAGCTGGCTTGGTCACATGCCCACTGTAGGACCCGTCCCTTCTCTGTCTCACCTCCTTCTCTCCCTGACCAGCAGTAACCGGATCATTCCCCGTTAAATCGACCTGCTTGTCTTAGAGACTGATTCTCAGGAACCCTAAACTAAAACAACCCCTTCATGTAGCCTATACCGTTATTCTATGGATGAAGGAACTCAGACCTGGAGAAATGGAGTAACTTGCCCAAGCCAGAGCCAGCAGGGCCCTAGTGGGACTCTTCTCCTGGCCTAGGGTTCAGCTCCTCCCTCACCACGTGCTGCCTCCCGAGCCTGCCCCCACGTCTGCAGCTTCTACTCCCTGCCCGTGTGGATTCAACACGTTATTTCCCAGTGCAAAAGAAAAGGCTGGTAACAGGTTAGAAAATCTGTGGCTCCCTCCCTGGAGCCTCAGAACTTGTTTCTGGACACGGACATCTCTCCTCCACCCTGGGGGCAGGTCCTTGGACTCTCCCCTTTAGTCTCCAAGGCGTTGGTCCTTCAGCAATGGGACAGGCTGCTGGGGAAAAGCAACCTGCTGGGTGGGGGTGGGCGGTGCTCAGAAAGCAACTGGCTCCCTCCTCCTCCCCCACCTCAGGCATCAGCTTGGGGGAAAATCAATATGCATATTGCCATTTATTTATTTATTTTTGTTTTTTTATGTCGCCCTTAGTAGAGTGCCATGGCCTCATAGCTCACAGCAACCTCAAAATCTTAGGCTCAAGTGATTCTCTTGCTTTAGTTTTTCTATTTTTAGTACAGACAGGGTCTTACTCTGGCTCAGGCTGGTCTTGAACTCATGAGCTCAAGGGATCCTCCCACCTCAGCCTCCCAGAGTGCTAGGATTATAGGCATGAGCCATCATGGTTGGCCACTGCCATTTTTAAAAGTAATTTAAAATTATAGTTTCTTCATAATTTTATGGAAAATTCATATTCTTTCAACCTAGATTACTTATTTAGTTGAACAGAAGAACATCAATGAGAAAAGGAGTCCTGCTTTATAGCCACTGAAATGTTAATTCTGGATATTTCTTTCTTTCTTTCTTTTTTTTTTTTTTTGAGACTGAGTCTTACTTTGTCACTCTTGGTAGAGTGCTATGGCATCATAGCTCACAGCAACCTCAAACTCTTGGGCTCAAGTGATTCTCTTGCCTCAGCCTCCTGAATAGCCAGGACTACAGGTGCCTGCCTCAACACCCAGCTATCTTTAGAGACAGGGTCTCGCTCCAGCTCAGGCTGGTCTCCAACTCCTGAGTTCAAACAGTCCACCTGCTTCGGCCTCCCAGAGTGCTGGGATTATAGGCATCAGCCACCATGCCCAGCCAAATTCTAGATATTTCTCATATTTCTTTTTATTATTATTATTATTTTATTGTTGGGGATTCACTGAGGGTACAAAAAACCACATTACCCTGATTACATTTGTTTCTCATATTCCTGTCGGTATCTTCATGCAGCTATGAAGGAAATCCTCCTCCACGTTTTTTAATATTTTTATTTTTTGAGACAGAGTCTTGAGAGCACACGTGTGAAAATAAGATGGAGTTAGTCAGGCTAAGGCCAACATGACACAGCTGGTCTGGTCAGTTTAGGTCCTAAGTGACCTTTACCTCCTTCTTACTGTTTTATAAATTTACCTCCCACCCCAAAGATGCCTATTTTGAGTAGTTTAGGAGGATTGATGTAGGGGATTAGCTTTTGAATTGGAATGTTTTGTGCCTTGGGTTATGCTGATTATTATTATTTAGGATAAAGATTAATATGCTTTTTACTTTGAACTTTCATGCATAAAACTGTAATTTTGGAAATGGAAGAACAGAACAGTCTTGGAGAGGCTACTCTCACTGTCTCCAGAATTGCCAGCCTCTGACAAAGTTTGGTGGCCCTATCCCAGTCTCTGCATATTGGCTGACAGTGACAGCCAGCCAGACCCTCTTCATTGAGCCAGTACCAATCTCACTCTGTCTCCCTGGGTAGAGTACTGTGGCCTCGTAGCACACAGCAACCTCAAACTCTTGGATCAAGTGATCCTCTTGCCTCAGCCTCCCCAATAGGTGGGACGACAGGTGCCTGCCACAAGGCCAAGCTAGTTTTTTCTATTTAGTAGAGACAAAGGACTTGCTGTTGCTCAGGCTGGTCTCAAACTCCTGAGCTCAAGCAATCTGCCTGCACTGGCCACCCAGAGTGCTGGGATTTATACATGTGAGCCACCACTGCTCAGCCCTTTCTCATCATTAATGTAGGGTAAAAAGCACATCTTGGAAAGTTCCTGGCTTTTGTTGCAATTGCTATGGAAGTCTTCTTCACAAAAAGTTTCTCCAGGCCAATATCTTCAAGTATTTTCCCCATACTTTCTTCGAAGATTTTTATTGTTTCATGCCTTAGATTTAAATCCTTTATCCATTTTCAATCAATTTTTGTAAGTGGTAAAAGGTGCAGGTTCAGTTTCAGTTTTTTACAAGTGGTTATCAGTTCTCCCAGCAACATTTATTGAATAGGAATTCTTTTCCCCAACGTATGTATGTTTTTGCTTGGTTTATTAAAGATCAGGTGGCTATAGGATGTTAGTTTCATCTCATGGTTTTCTATTTGGTTCCAAATATCTATGTTTCTATTTTTGCTTCAATACCATGCTGTTTTGATCACTACGGCCTTGTAGCGTCACCTAGTCTGGTAGGATGATGATTAATAAAAATTGCCTTGGTTATATGGGGCTTTTTCTGGTTCCATACAAAATGAAGAATTATTTTTTCCAAATCTTGAAAGTATGACGTTGGTATTTAAATGGGGATTGCATTCAATCTGTAGATTGCTGTGGGAAGTATAGACATTTTAACAATGCAAATCAAAATATCACACACTATCCTTCTCACTAGTGTGAGATACTTTGTGATATCCTTTCTTTGGAAGGAAATATGGAGAATACTCAAAGAACTCAAATTAGACTTCTCATTTAATCCTGCAATCCCATTACTTGGCATCTACCCAGAAGAAAAAAAATCCTTTATCATGAGGACATTTGCACTAGACTATTCATTACAGCTCAATTTACTATCATCAAAATGTGGAAACAACCTAAATGCCCACCAACCCAGGAATGGATTAACAAGCTGTGATATGTGTATACTATGGAATACTATTCAGCCATTAAGAAGATGAAGACTTTATATCCTTTGTATTAACCTGGATGGAGGTGGAACACATTCTTCTTAGTAAAGCATCACAAGAATGGAGAAGCAAGAATCCAATGTGCTCAATTGTAACATGAAGGCAGCAGATGAGCCAATACAAGGGTGAGGGTTGGGGGATTAGCAAGTGCGGAGGAGGGGAGGGAATGGGGGGTCACGGTGTGTGCCACACCTCTTGGGGGCGGGACACAATTAGAAGAGGGACTTTACCTAACAAATGCAATCAGTGTAACCTAATTCTTTGTACCCTCAATGAATCCCAGACAATAAAAAGAAAAAGTTCCTGGGTTTCCATCTCGCCCCTCTCGCCTTCTGTGTGGCCCCTGGGTAGTTTCTCCCTCTCTGAAGCTCAGGCTCTTTATCTGTAGAAGGAAGAGGAGTCCAACCTCCGAGTGAAGCTGTCAGACTGCAGAGGTGGGAGAGGCCAGGCCCGAGCAGGGCTTGGCTCTGCTTGGAGGTAGCTGGGAGGGGATTAACCACCTCCTGCAAGGGAGGGTGGGCTGGGCCAGGCCTCTTGCCAGCCCTCCTCTGGCTGCCCTGGTGACACAGCAGGGAACCTGCACTGAGTTTTCTGTCCCCAGCCCTAGGCCGTGGAGACATGAACAAGGTCTTTCCCCAGGTAAGAGTGGGCTGGCTGGTCTCCTGCCCCAGAGAAAGCAAAGCCTTGGGGAAGGGTGGGCAGTAGAGGGGACAGTAGAGAAAGACTGAGGCAAGGCAGCTCCTGCCCTGCCCTGGGGCTCACTGCCAGGGGACCCAACTACACTGCTCAGGTGGCAAGTGTTGAGAGGGAGGCAGACAGCCAGGAGGATGGAGGCCAGAAGGCATCAGGGAAAACTTCGGGAGGAGCTGCTGGAGTCAGGGTGTGAGTAGAGAGGAAAGGCATTCCGGCAGGGGCACGGTGTGGACACGTGAAGCAGGTGTGATGAGTCAGGGGCAGTCAGCATGTTGGGCTGTGGGGCCCCTGGGGTTCCTCCTAAAAGGCACTCTGTGAGTCCTTCCGAAAAACTCCGTCGTCTAACGCCCCGAGGTGGGCCCTCATCCACCTAAGCCCCCCTCGCTCTGTTCTCTTCCACAGGGAGATAATGGCAACAGGGCTGCTGGAGCCAAAGTCCTCTCTGGAGGGGCAGGTAAGGAGTGGGAGGGCCTGGGGCCAGCGCCCGAGCGCTCTACCGCCCCCAGCTGGGGCTCCTTGGTGTCCAGGCAGTTAGCTACCAAGTGGGTTCCAGGCCCTGCTGCCCCTCAGACCTCTGCCCCCATGGTGATGTTGTCTGCTTCCAGCTTCCCGGCCAGCAGTGCGGACAGCACCTGCTCGGTAGGGTCGTTCATTCTCTCTGCGCACAGCGTTCAGCCTGCACCTCCTGTGTGCTGCCCTCGTGGTCCCACATGCAGATGATGCCCAGCTGGGACACAGAGAAAAGAGCTCCAGAGTCAAGGCCCTGGTGCAGCCAGCAACCTGGGCAAGTTTCTTTATCTCTAAGGGATCAAGTGACACCCCTAGTTAGCCCTTCTCTGTGCGGCTGACTCAGTGTGACCAGGACAGTTCTCTTTGTCTTTCTGAGAAAGAGGATGCAACTCACACTTCCCGAGCATCTCCCGTGTGCTCTGCCTCGGCCCACATTTGATCAGTGAGGAGACAGGCCCACTGTGTCCTCAGAGGGAGAGAAAGAGAGAATGATAACAGCTGTAAAGGGCCAGCCCCGACTGCGTGCCTGGCCACGCGTCATCTCCTTCAGTGCTTGGGACAGCTCTGAGACGGGCCCTGTTATGGGGTGGTAAGAGATGAGGCAGCTGGGGCTGAGAGAGTTTGGGTAACCAAGCCAAGGTCACACAGCCAGGAGGGGCCAGGGGCAGGGTTCAAATTGGAACGGAGATCCCTCGGGCTGCAAAGCCCCAGAGCTTCTGTTGCTCTTCGCTGCTGTTGGTTTCTAAGCTCCACCCATGGTGATGGGTGTGGCTGTGGGACGCCCAGCCACCTCTCCTCCATCCGTGCAGGGAGACGGGCTGGCCCCCACTGGCTTTCTAAAGTGCGGTTTCTTCACCTGGGTGGGAGCCCCAGTCTCCCTCGAGTCTCTCCTGCGGCCCCACCTTGTTCACAGTCTGAACAAATATTTGAGGAGGCTCTTTGGCTGAGTAGGACACCTCTCCTTGCTCAGCGTCACGCGGTCTCCCTGGTTACCTGAGTTTGCCCTGTGTTTGTGATGATGGGAGAGCCACACCTGCCGGGGCTGGTGGGGTTGATGGGACGTCTATTTGTGCAGTGTCTCCTAATACTGTTTCCCGTCACGCACATCCTGTGCCCCCCCCCCAGGCCACTCACTGTCCCCACATGCCCTCTGCCTGGAATGCCTCTCTGCACCCTCCCCTCACCTGCCTCTGGAAATCCCACCCATGCTTCTGAGGACCCTGAATTGGACATGTGAGTGGGTTGAATGGAAATGACACGTCTGAGCCAAAGTGGGGTCTTTCCTTGCTTCCTGGATCTCTGGGTCACCATATTCACAAAGTGTGTGTCTGACTCTGGGGATGAATCCGACCTGTCCTGCCCCTTTGTTTGAGGTAACTGTAGCCTGAATTGCACAGCAGCTCACATGTCCTTCATACGTGTTCAGGCCTTGTCTCCTAAGGGAAACTTCGAGCTTGCAGAGCTCAAGGACCAGAGCCACAGCCACTGTGCCCTCTACAGAGCAGGGCACCTAGTGGGTCCTCAAAAAGGCATTCTTTCATTATTTTGTAAGGAAGTGAGAATTAAAGGAGGGAATACGGTTCTGTGAGAGCAGGGACTTCTCCTATGATGCTGTTTCTGCAGTACAGCTTGGCACGTAATAGGTGCTCAGTAAGCACTAATGAGGACCCACAGTCTTATTACATGCCCAGCACTATTCTAATACATTCACTCAACCAGCTCTAATCTTTTTTGGTTTTTTAGAGACAGAGTTTCACTGTATTGCCCTTGTTAGAGTGCCTTTGGCATGACAGCTCACAGCAACCTCCAACTCTTGGGCTCAAGCGATTCTCTTGTCTCAGCCTCCCAAGTAGCTGGGACTACAGGCGCCCGCCACAACGCCTGGGTATTTTTTAGAGACAAGGTCTCGCTCTTGCTTAGGCTGGTCTCCAACTCCTGAGCTCAGGCAGTCCACCTGCCTCGGCCTTCCAGAGTGCTGAGATCACAGGCGTGAGCTACTGTGCCCAGCCTAGCTCTAATCTTCTTAATGAACTCTAAGGTGATGATTATGATCCCGGCTTTCCACACCAGAAAACTGAGGCACAGAGAAAGGAAATGACTTACTCAATGTGGCCCAGCTAGGAAGTGAAGGCTAGGCCTGGTGTCTCATGCCTATAATCTTAGCACTCTGGGAAGCTGAGGCAGGTGGATTGCTTGAGCTCACAAGTTCAAGACCAGCTTGAGCCAGAGTGAGACCCCATCTGTAAAGATAGCCTGGCGTGGTGGTACGTGCCTGTAGTCCCAGCTACTCGGGAGGCTGAGGCCAAAGGATCGCTTGAACCCAAGAGTTTGAGGTTGCCGTGAGCTGTGACACCACAGCAGTCTACCAAGGGTGACAAAGTGAGACTCTGTGTCAAAAAAAAAAACCAAAAAACAAAAACTGAGATTCCAACTAGTGTCCTGGAAGACTCCAGAATGAAACTGTGGAAAGGACGCAGGTTTTGTTTTTTGTTTGTTTGTTTGTTTGTTTGAGACAGAGTCTCACTTTGCCACCCTCAGTAGAGTGCTGTAGCGCCACAGCTCACAGCAGCCTCAAACTTTTGGGCTTAAGCAATTCTCTTGCCTCAGCCTCCCAAGTAGCTGGAACTATAGGCACCCACCACAACTCCCGGCTATTTTTTTTGTTGTAGTTGTCATTGCTGTTTGGCAGGCCCAGGCTGGGTTCGTACCCGCCAGCCGCGGTGTATATGGCTGGCACCATAACCATTGTGCTACAGGCTCCAAGCCAGGACACAGGTTTTGACATCAATCCAGTTCTGCAAAGAGTGCCCTGGACCTTTTCTTCTCTGAGCCTCAGTTTCCTTATTAATAAAATAAAGGGTTATTTTGGAAAATAAAAATAATAGCTATGAAAAGTCTGACAGTTTTGGCCCCACGGTAGCAGCTGGATATGCAATTGTGCATCTCATCCGCGCCCTTGGGGGAGAGTGGGAGGGAGAGGGCTGTTGCGCACAGACGGGGTCCTCCTCATTTGCCCTTGCCACTTACCAGCTGTGGGGCCTGGGCTAGGGAGGGGCGCTTGGGGGAATCTATAGGCAGAACCCAGGCACACTGTGGAGGGCTTAGGAGCCCCTCCCCCAGCAAGCCTGCCCTGGTGGGGGAGGGGCTGCTCACAGGGGACAGTGCAGGAGGGGCCCATCACTGGCTGCCCCACCCATCACTGTAGGCCACTGGTTTGTTTCCCAAAAGGCTGCAGTCCCTTCAGCTGCTCACGCCATCGGGCCTGCCTCTTGGCCTTCGTGCTGCTCCTGCTGGCAACTCTAGCTGCCTTCGTTGCCCTGATCATCATCCTTGGACCCCGACTGCGCATGCCCGGTAAGGGTGGTCAAGAGAGGGTGGGGGGCCGGGCGAGGTGGCTCCTGCCTGTAATCCTTGCCCTCTGGGAGGCTGAGGGGGATGGATCGCTTGAACTCAAGAGTGAGACCACCCTGAGCAAGAGGGAGACCCAGTCTCTAAAAATAGCTGGGCATTGTGGCAGGTGCCTGTAGTCGCAGCTACTTGGGAGGCTGAGGCAAGAGAATCTCTTGAGCCCAAGAGTTTGAGGTTGCTGTGAGCTGTGATGCCACAGCACTCTATCCAGGGTGACAAAGTGAGACTGTCTCAAAAAAAAAAAAAAAGAAAAAGAAAAAAAGAGTGGATGGAGAGGGAATGGGGGCACAGAGAGATGGGGGACCCCCAACCCTGCCTGGCTTCTACACTAAGTGACTTTTAGACTATTCCTTAAGGTGCAGACACAGATGTGAACACAGATTCCTGCACACACACTGACAGACACACCTCTCTGAGCCTCCACTTACACATCTGTGACAAGTTCTTGAGAGGACCCAGTCACCTCCTCCAGGAAGCCTTCCCAGACACCCTAGCTTGGTTGAGAAGTCTCATCTAAGCCACCACAGCCCTTGCACTTCCTGCCCCCCAGCCTGGCCACCTTGGGCCATGCAACCCATGCTTGTGCTCCTCTTCCCCAGAGGACAGGGTCGCGTGCAGCGCCTCCCTGCAGCCTCAGCTTCAGCCCCTGCCCTCACGGAGCAGTCTGGAGAGCGACGTGCACATGAATCCAGCGAGCACATGAGGGTAGGGCTCGTGGGGCTGTGAGTCTGGGATGGGGCTCTGGACCAAGCTAGGAGTCTGGGTGGACACTCTGGGGAGGCGGAAGGGAACCGAGGTGTGCAGGAAAAGTGGGTGTTGGTTGGTTAGGAGCAGTGCCAGGAAGGGTCCCCGTGATGGGGGGCATCAGGAGAAGTAGGGACACAAAGGATTGGAGCGGTGGTGGGCATGTGACCAGGGCCTTGGGCATGAAGTGTCAACAGCTTTACTCTTCGGAGGGACGGCTCCGTAGCCAGGCAGGGCAGGTGTGGGTGGGGGCTAAAATCCACAGCACTCCACCTGCCTGGGCAGGCACGCGGCGCTGGGCAGATGTGAATGCCCGTGAGTGCACCTGTGTGTTTGGGCGTGTCTGCGAGTGAATCTGCTGGTGTCTGCTTATGCATGTACAGGGTGTGTATGTACACGTCTGTTGTCTGTGTATCTGTGTGACTGTGCACCTGGGAGCTGATATCTGTGTTTGAGTATGTCTGCCTCAAGGCACATGTGTCTATGTGTGTGTCTGTGACAATCAGGTCGTCCCTCAGAGCTAGCCCATTTCACACTGGCTGAGGCAGCTCAGGGAGCTGAGAGGTGAGCCACATGTGCACAAAGCAGTCCCTGCTCCCGTTAGGTACATACGTGTCGCATTCACATGAGCAGTACGGGGGCCAGGCTGGCTTCCCACCTCATCTGCTGGTGTCTCTCTAATTCTTTAGGGCAGCCCTAGGGGTGAGTGTCCTACCCCTCTCCCCCCATGGAGGGCTGATGATGACACATCATAGGGATGTTTGGGGAACAACAGAACAAAAATGTGAAAGTGCTCTGCAGACCGTGAAGTTGTGCCCAGATGTAAGGGATTATAACATATGATCCTTGGGACAGCTCTGACAGCCTGAGCTGGTACCAGGAGATCCATCATTAAAACCACCTCACTGAAGCTGGGCGTGGTGGCTCACGCCTGTAATCCTAGAACTCTGCGGGGCCCAGACAGGTGGATTGCTTGAGCTTAGGAGTTCCAGACCAGCCTGAGCAAGAATGAGACACCATCTCTAAAGAATAGTCAGGTGTCTCTAAAAAATACAGGGTACCTGTATTCCCAGCTACCTCGGAGGCTGAAACAAGAGGATCACTTGAGCCCAAGAGTTTGAGGTTGCTGTGAACTGTGACATGGCACTCTACTAAGGGTAACAAAACAAAACAAAACAAAACACAAAAGCACCTCACTGGGGGCTGTGCACAGTGACTCATGCCTGTAATCCTAGCCCTCTGGGAAGCTGAGGCAAGAGGATTGCTTGAGTTCAGGAGTTCAACATCAACCTCAGCAAGAGTGAGACCCATCTCTACTAAAAATAGAAAAATTAGCTGGCATTGCAATGGCACCTGTAGTCTCAGTTTCTCAGAAGGCTGAGGCAGGAGGATGGCTTGAGCCCAGGAGTTTGAGGTTGCTGTGAGCTAGGCTGACACTATGGCACTCTAGCCTGGGCAACAGAGTGAGACTCTGTCTCGAAAAAAACCCCCAAAAACTCCACTTCACCGAGTTGAACATTGTCCTCAGAAGCTCCCTATGAGACTATAAATAAATTTTCAATAAAAGAGAGAAACTTTATTTATTCTGCACATTCTGTTTTATGTTTGTTCACAGAAAAGCTTCTACTTAATTCCCCCAATAGTTCTACCGGGTGTGTGCTATGACCCTCATTTTGCAGACAAAGAACCTGAGGCTCAGAGTTTAGGTCATCTGCCACCGTCAAGCAGCTGGCAATGGTAAAACAGGGGCTCGAGTCCCATCTATGGTACGAATCCAGCATGTTCTCCAGTACCCCAGCCCCTTGGTTCAGCTCATGTAAGGGAACTTAGGCAGGTTTGATGGCAGTGATACCCTTGAGAGGACCACCCTTGACTCTCCGGGGCCTCCTGCTGCCCTTTCAGGACCCCAGGTTTGTATAACACCAATGAACAGGACGGGCTTCTTGTGCCAGGACCAGAGGCACTGCATCCCGGCCAGCAGGGTCTGCGATGGCATCCGCACTTGTGCCCACGGCGAGGATGAGGATGAGGGCTTGTGCCGTGAGTACCTGCTCGGCCTTGGCCCTACCCTTGACAGGCCTGCCCAGGGGCCACTCCCAACTCTCCCTGCAGTTGTATGAAAGCACCACCAGCCCCGAGCATATCAGCACTGTTTGCACCCATGTAGCTTGTTATACAGAGCCCCAGTTAGGGACACCCGCCCCTGCCTGTGCGTCAGGTGCATGCTGTGGGTCCCCACTGAGTGATGACTTCACTCTACACATCTCCTCTCCCAGAGAACCTGCTTTCATCCTCCCAGGCAGAGTTCAAGTGGTACCTCCTCCAGGAAGCCTCCCCTGGCTCCCATATTAGGTTAAGGGGTTAAGCTTCCTCCTTTGGGCTCTTGTAGCTCCTGTGCTTCCGTGTCCCAACCTCAGGCACACTGGCTGTCACTCTCAATTGGCATACCTGCCCCCCCCCCCCACCTGCCTGTGAACTCCTCTGGGCACAGAGGGGTATTATTGCTAAATAACAGGTGAATGAATGAGTGGGAAGCCCTGGCTCTAGCCCTTAGAGACCTGCAGAGAGAGGTGATGTGGCTCCAACAGGTATTAAAGGCGCAAGGCAGTGCCTGGCCCCGCAGGAGAGAGAGCACCTGGAGAGTTGGAGTGGAGGGTCCGGGGAGCTTTTGGGAGGGGGTCCTTGCATTGTGGACTCTTGAGAACAGAAGTCTCAGCAGTATCTAGTCCATGCCCCAGCCCATACCAAATCCTCTCAATCACAAGCCCAGCAAAGGCCACCCAGCCTCTGCTTGCATACTCCTGGGGTGGGGAGCTCAGTACATGAGGCAGCCACGTCCAGAATTGGATGGTTTTTCCATGGACAGATCTTCCTTATCTTGAGCTTAGGCCTGCTTCCCGGGAGTGCCCGACTGGTTGATCAGCCCCTGCCCCCGACAGACCACGTTTTAATCCCTCTCCCATAATGGCTGCACTGCATGGATTTGGAGGTGCTCTCTTGTTCCCCCTTGTGATTGTCCCCTTCTCTAGGAAACACCTTGAACTCCCACAGCCACCACCCCTGGCGACCAGTTCCTGCCCTCCAACTCTACCAGTGCCCCACAGGACACATATTAACTGCCAGGGTCCCTCTTCCTGGACAGTCTCCAGAAGCATCCATGACACTTCCAGCTGGTCTGGCAAGTCCAAGGCACAAAGGCTTGTCCCCTCCCTGACCTGAGGTTTACACCTCTACTGATGTGGGCTGAGTTTGAGGGGCCCTGTCACATTGCTGTCTCACACAGATCCATTTTCAAGAAAGATGCTCTGACTCCCTCTCACAGGGTGTGTGAACCCTCCATGCCCTGAGCTCTGAGGCCCAAGTGCAAGTCTTCACATTACTTCTTCTTTTTTTTTTTTTTTTGAGACAAGAGTCTCACTATGTCGCCCTCAGTAGAGTGCTCTGGCGTCATAGCTCACAGCAACCTCCAACTCTTGGGCTCAAGCAATTCTCTTGCCTTAGCCTCCCAAGTAGCTGGGATTATATGTGCCCACCACAACACCCAGCTAATTTTTTTTTAGAGATGAGGTCTTTCTCTGGCTCAGGCTGGTCTCAAACTTGTGAGCTCAGGCAATCCACCCACCTCAGCCTCCCAGAGTGCTAGGATTACAGGTTTGAGCCACCACACCTGGCCTTTTTTTTTTTTTTTCTCGAGACAGAGTCTCTGTCATCCTGGATAGAGTACTCACAGCAACCTCAATCTTTTGGGCTCAAGCGATCCTCTGTAACTGCAGGCACCCTCCGCCACACCTGGCTAGTTTTTTCTATTTCACAGAGATGGGGGATGGGGGTGTCTCTCTTTTGCTCAGGCTAGTGTCAAATTCCTGAGCTTAATCAATACACCTGCCTCGGCCTCCCAGAGTGCTAGGATTACAGGCGTGAACTACTCTGCCTGGTCTACATTTATTCTTTTTTTCTTTCCTTCTTTCTTTTTTTCTTTCTCTCTTTCTTTCTTTTTTTTTTTTCTTTTGGAGACAGAGTCTCACTTTGTCACTATTTTTTTTTTTAATTAATTAATTAATTTATTTATTTATTTTATTGTGGAGAAGGGGCGGGGAAAGAAGGCGGGGGAAGAGGTGCGTGACAGGGTCGGGCCAGTGGCATGGTACCACATTGGCTGTATCTAGGTAGAGGCAGTTTCAGGCCAGGCCTGGCTGAGTCGTTGCTACGCAGA
>CAUYPK010000349.1:0-11754 GCA_963574355.1 Loris lydekkerianus | reverse complement strand
TTGAAAAGCATTTAACCTACTGATTCCTCAATTATTGTAATTGTTTTGGGTATATATTTTTATTTTTGAAATTTACCAGTGGCTGCTGCATTTTCTACCTCGGCTTATACTCAAGTCACTAAGTTTTCCCAGTTTTTAAGGTAAAATTAAGGGGGTCGGCTTATACTCGGGTTGGCTTATACACGAGTATATGCAGTATATCATGGACAACTTTCCATGTTATCTCATGGAAAGATAACTGTTTCATTGGTTTGTGAAGATGGTCATTACCCTGCAGGGGTGTCCAACTTACAGCCCTTGGACTATAGGAGGATATATGAGGACATTTTTTGCTTATCTGTGGTGTCAATTTCACAAAAATTATGCGCAGGCCTTTTTTTGCTACTCAGCTTTTGTTAGTGTTTATGGAGTGTTTATGTATTTACCATGTGGCCCATGACAATTCTTCTTCCAATGTGTAGCAGAAAAGAAAAAAGGTTGGACAACCCTAATTCTAGCAAAATCTCATCAACTTGTAATTTGAAATGTTTTGGAGAGGGACTTCCTCAGTTTACTTTTATTCATAAAGAAAGGAAATACACTTCCGCGTCTAGCGCAGCCATGCCTCGTGGTCCCAAGAAGCATCTGAAGCAGGTAGCAGCTCCAAAGCATTGGATGCTGGATAAATTGACCGGCAGGTTTGCTCCTCATCCATTCACTGGTCCCCATAAGCTGAGAGAGTGTCTTCTACTCATCATTTTCCTAAGGAACAGGCTTAAGTATGCCCTGACAGGAGATGAAGTAAAGAAGATTTGTATGCAGCGCTTCATTAAGATTGATGGCAAGGTCAGAACTGATATAACCTATCCTGCTGGTTTTATGGATGTTATCAGCATTGACAAGACTGGAGAGAATTTCCGTCTGGTTTATGACACGAACAGTCGTTTTGCTGTTCATCGTATTACACCTGAAGAGGCCAAGTACAAGTTGTGCAAAGTGAGAAAAATCTTTGTGGGCACAAAAGGAATTCCTCATCTGGTGACCCATGATGCTCATACCATCCGCTATCCCAGTCCCTTCATCAAGGTGAATAACACCATTCAGATCGATTGGGAGACTGGCAAGATTACTGATTTCATCAAGTTTGACACGGGTAACCTGTGTATGGTGACTGGAGGTGCCAACCTGGGAAGAATTGGTGTGATCACCAACAGAGAAAGACATCCTGGGTCTCTTGATGTAGTTCATGTGAAAGACGCCAATGGCAACAGCTTTGCCACTCGCCTCTCCAACGTTTTTGTTATTGGCAAAGGTAAAAAACCATGGATCTCTCTTCCCCGAGGAAAAGGTATCCGCCTCACCATTGCTGAAGAGAGGGACAAGAGACTGGCAGGCAAACAGAGCAGTGGGTGAATGGTCTCACACCTGGTGACATGTTTTAAAAGGTCTTTGTGCTTAATTAAAGATAATACAGCATGAAAAAAAAAAAAGATCTGGCTAGCCCTACCGCCCAGAAGTTCACCCAACGGGCCCTAACTTTCCAGGCAAGCTGTGGAATTTGCCCACCACATAAAATGGGTCTCTGCCCTTTTGGCACAGACACCATCGTTGCACTGCCCAGGCAAGTCACCCTCTACTTTCTTTTTTTTCTTTTGTTGCAGTTTTTGGCTGGGGCTGGGTTTGAAGCCACCACCTCCAGCATATGGGGCTGACGCCCTCCTCCTTTGAGCCATAGGTGCCACCCTGTCACCCTTCACTTTCAGTAAAGCTAGCCCAAACCTCTCCATTGTGGCCTTGTCTCTGGAGGCCATCATTTACACCTTTCAAATTTTGCTTTCGATCCTGCTGTACCTCAGTTGAACTTTTTAGCTCAATGGAGTAATCAAACTAGGTCAACTGGATTCTGGGAACTGGGACCCCTGACCCTTAACTAGCAAGATACAGGCTTACAGAGCAAGATACATTCACCATAGATGGTGAATGGGCCTCCATTGTTGAGACAAGGGAAAAGGCAAAGGGCTTTGAATACGGCTGGGGGTTCTCTTTTACATTGCCTGGTTTGGGACTACCTCATGGATCCGAGGTCACCATGAAACCTGAGTCCTATCACACATGAGGACCTCCCACGCGCCTCTCTGAGACTCCATTGCCAGGGAGTGAACTGCAATGTAGATTTAAGCTAATGACATGATAATTAGCCTTAAACCTACTGTCAATCGTCTGCAAGACTATTGTGCCTATAAGACTGACCCATAGGTTAAAGAGTCTTTTACAAACTTGCAGTTGGCACAGTAAGTTCTGACTGGTAGATTGGTAGAGGGTTCCCTCTTCCCCAGGGGTCAGTAATTGCTTGGGACAAAATTAAGGTGAGTGGCACTAAGTCGGGGACCTACTCCTCCCACCCCGTGCTTGTACTTTTTTCCTAGGAGAGCTGGATTTCTTTTTCTTTCTTCCTTTTTTTTTTTTTTTTTTTTTTTTTGACACACAGTCTCACCATGCCGCCCTCAGGAGAGTGATATAGTCACAGCTCACAGCAACCTCAAACTCCTGGGTCCAAGTGTTTCTCTTACCTCAGCCTCTCAAGCAGCTGGGACTACAGGTGCCAGCCACAACACCCCGCTATTTTTTTGTTGTTGTTGTTGCAGTTGTCATTGCTGTTTAGCTGGCCCAGGCTGGGTTCGAATCCGCCAGCCTCAGTGCATGTGGCTCGCACCGTAACCGCTGTGCTCCAGGAGCCACCAGAGAGCTGGATTTCTAACTACCTACCTAACAGGTGCATATGTCTGTAGCCTCAAACTCTGTCCCTATTGTTTACTGAGGAACTCCATGAAAAATAGATTTCAAAAACAATTTTGAGAGAGAAAATTTTATTTCCCTTTTCTGTCTGTTCAGCCTATTTCAGAAGTTGTGCAAAACAGAACTCCCATGAGGTAGGGTGCCTGTTTGAAAGAAAACTTACAGGATTGATCTTTAAATACAACTAGCAAATTGCAGAATTAGGTATTCTGCAAATTTTTTGCAAGGCCACCAACTTCAGCCAGGAGTTTGAGACCAATCTGGATAGCATAAAGAGACACACCACCACCACCGTCTCCACCAAATAGAAAAATTAGCCAGGCATGGTGATATAGGCCTGTATTTCCAGCTACTTGAGAGGCTGAGGAAAGATCTTTTGAGCCCAAGAGTTCAAGGCTACAGTGAGCTATAATGACAGAAAAAGAGAGGAAAAGAAAAGAAAAGAAACACACTTGGAAGGTTCAGGAGGACTTCCTCCCTTCTTTGAGACACCCCTTGCATCAGAGTAAAAGCCTATCTCTAAAAAAAAAAAAACATCCAGTTTTAGCAAAGACCCTTGCTGAACCTTGCTAAGTCAATTTAGTAATAACCTCCCCACCTTCTGTATCTGATCAGGTTCCTCACCCTCCACCAATCCACTGGTGGTGTCTTTAGTCTTTAGCAAGAACGCTGTTAGGGCAGTTTAGCCAGAAACCTCCTCATGCCTGATACTTCCTCTTAGTCATTTTCCGTCCACTGATTCCCAGCCTGCTCCTCAGCTATAAGTTCCCACCTGCCCTGCTGTATTCAGAGTTGAGTCTAATCTCCCTCCCCCACTGCAAGACCTCCAGTAGCAATACCAACTATCTCGGTGACCCTGAGTAAAGTCTTCCTTTCCCAGCTTCAATAAGTGTCATTGAATAACACCTAATGACACATTCTTTAACACGAGACAGACCCCAAACAGGATAAACTAGTGTGTGGTTTGTCAGGCACTGATAGGAGTTGTAGAGAAGATCAGGTGTGGTGGCGTAAGCAACTAGAGGCTGAGGCCCAAGGATTGCTCAAACCCCATTCAAGGTTGCAGTGAACTATGATCTCACTCCAGCCTGGGTGACATAGAGAGACCTGGTTGCCGTCTTTTTCTTTTCTTTTCTTTGCCTTTTTTTTTTTTTTTTATAGAGACATAGTCTCCCTTTATGGCCCTTTGGTAGAGTGCCATGGCGTCACAGCTCACAGCAACCTCCAGCTCTTGGGCTTAGGCGATTCTCTTGCCTCAGCCTCCTGAGTAGCTGGGACTACAGATGCCCGCCACAACGCCCAGCTATTTTTTTGTTGCAGTTTGGTCGGGACTGGGTTTGAACCCGCCGCCCTCGGCATATGGGGCCAGCCCCCTACTCACTGAGCCACAGGCGCCGCCCTGCCTTTTTTTTCTTTTGAGACAGAGTCTTACTCTGTCACCCTGGGTACAGTATCCTGTTGTCATCATAGCTTACAGCAACCTCAAACGCTTGGGCTGAATCAATCCTCATGCCTCAGCTTCCCAAGCACCTGTGCCCACCATAACTCCCAGGTAATTTTTCTACCTTTTTTTGCAGTTTTTGACTGGGGCTGGGTTTGAACCCGCCACCCCCAGTATATGGGGTCGGCGCCCTACTCCTTAAGCCACAGGCACCGCCCTAATTTTTCTTTTTTTGGCTGGGGCTGGGTTTGAACCCACCACCTCCGGAAAATGGGACCATTGCCCTACTCCTTGAGCCACAGGTGCCGCCCTAATTTTTCTATTTTTAATAGAGATGGGAGCTCATTCTTGCTGGGGCTAGTCTCTAACTCCTGACCTCAAGTGATCTACTTGCTGCTCTCCTAGGCCTCCCAGAAGGCTAGGGTTACAGGCATGAGCCACTGTACCCAGGCAACAGCCCTTGTTTCTTTAAAATAAATAAATAAATAAATAAATTTCAAGGTGGCTTGAGTTTTTTAAACACAATTAAGAATTATAAATTATTGTAACAAGCAAACAAACACATTGATTTTAAAATGGGCAAAATTGGGTCAGGTTTCTGTAATCCTAGCACTCTAGGAGGCTGAGGCAGGTGGATCACTGGAACCCAGGAATTCTAGAACAGCCACAGCAAGAGTGAGACCCCATCTCTACTAAAAATAGAAAACTAATCACCCACCCTCTGCCCAGGAGTGGGGGAGGGTGATTGGTGGGATTACACCTGCGGTGCATCTTACAAGGCTACATGTGAAATTTAGTAAATGTGGAATATAAATGTCTTAACACAATAACTAAGAAAATGCCAGGAAGGCTATGTTAACCAGTATGATGAAAATGTGTCAAACGGTCTATAAAACCAGTGTATGGTGCCCCATGATCACATTAATGTACACAGCTATGATTTAATAAAAAAAAAAAAAAAGAAGAAGAAGAAGAAGAAAGAAATATTGAACAGTAAAAAAAAAAAAAAAAAATTAGAAAACTAGCTGAATGTGGTGGCAGGCTCCTGTTGACCCAGCTGTTTGGCTCATGTCTTTTTTATGAGACAGTCTCAAGCTGTCACCCAGGATAGTGTGCCATGGCATCATCATCATAGCTCACAGCAATCTCCAGCTCTTGGGCTCAAGAGATAGATCCTCCTGCCTCTATTTTTCTATTTTCGGTAGACAGGGTCTCACTCTTGCTCAGGATGGTCTCAAACTCGTGAGCTCAAGCAATCCACCTGCCTCAGCCTCCCAGAGTGCTGGGATTACAGGCATGAGCCACCACACCCAGCCTAGTTCTAGCTACTCAGAATGAAAGACGATACCCAGAAAAAGTGAGATCTAAGAGAACAGCTATCTTCTCAAGGACACCCCAAGGATACACCTATGAGGTCCTCCCTGTGGTGACTCAGCTCTTAGAAACTGTAAAAATTTCCTGGGACCTGAAAACTAATATTTGCTACCACTTCTGTAAAAGTCCATGGTTCTGTAAAAGCCCAAATCTGCTTCTCCAGTTTGATTCAAACTGACCAATTAGAAAGGTACCTGTGGCTCAGCGCCTGTGGCTCAAACAGCAAGGGCCCATCAAACAAAAATCACGGCTGCAAGCAAAAAATAGATGATTGTTGTGGCGGGCACCTGTGGTCCCAGCTATTTGGGAGGCTGAGGCAAGAGAATCGCTTAAGCCCAGGAGTTGGAGGTTGCTGTGAGTGGTGATGCTACAGCACTCAGGGCAATAGCTTGAAGCTCTGTCTCAAAAAGAAAAAAAATAGGAAGATACCTGTAGGTCAGAACTTTTTGACCGGAGATGAGAAGACTGAACCATTCAGGGAGCAAGGCAATTTTTTTTTTCTGTCTTTTTTTTTTTTTTTTGTAGAGACAGAGTCTCACTTTATGGCCCTCGGTAGAGTGCTGTGGCATCACAGCTCACAGCAACCTCCAACTCCGGGACTTAGGCGATTCTCTTGCCTCAGCCTCCCGAGTAGCTGGGACTACAGGCGCCTGCCACAACACCCAGCTATTTTTTTGTTACAGTTCGCCGGGGCTGGGTTAGAACCCGCCACCCTTGGTATATGGGGCCAGAGCCCTACTCACTGAGCAACAGGTGCCGCCCATTTTTTTTCTTTTTGTAGAGACAGAGTCTCACTTTATCACCCTCAGTAGAGAGCTGTGACGTAACAGCTCACAGCAACCTCCAACTCCTGGGTTTAGGCAATTATCTTGCCTCAGCCTCCCAAGTAGTTGGGAATATGGGCACCCACCACAGCGCCCTGCTATTTTTCTGTTGCAGTTTGGCCAGGGCCGGGTTCAAACCCGCCACCCTTGGTATATGGGGCCAGTGTCCAACCTACTAAGCCACAGGTGCCACCCTAAATTTCTATTTTTTAATTATTTTATTTATTTATTTATTTTATTTGAGACAGAGTCTCACTATGTCACCCTAGGTATAGAGTGTGTCATAGCTCACAGCAACCTCCAGCTCTTGGGCTATTCTTAAAGGCTATTCTCTTGCCTCAGCCTCCCAAGTAGCTGGGCATACAGGCTTCCGCCACAACGTCTGGCTATTTTTCGGTTGCAATTTGGCTGGAGCCGGGTTTGAACCTGCCACCCTCAGTATATGAGGCCAGCACCCTACCCACTGAGCCACAGGCACTGCCTGAGCAGGCAATTTTAAGACTTTTTTTTTTTTTTTTTTTGAGACAGAGTCTCACTTTGTCACCCTTGGTAGAGTGCAGTGGTGTCACAGCACAGCAACTTCAAACTCTTGGGCTCAAGCGATTCTTTTGCCTCAGCCTCCTTGAGTAGCTGGGACTACAGGCACCCACAACAATGCGAGGCTAATTTTAGAGATGAGGTCTCACTCTGGCTCAGACTGGTCTTGAACTGGTGAGCTCAAGCAATCCACCCACCTCGGCCTCCCAGAGTGCTAGGATTATAGCTGTGAGCCACTGCATCCAGCCTCAATTTTAAGACTCTTGCTCCACCTGTTGGAATAAAGCCCTTCCTCTTTTAAACATAGTGTTTGGGTGCTCTTTTTCTCAATTGGGTCTATCTTCCTGCAATATTTCTGGTTCCCTGACCAGGAAGCGAGACCATCCAAGGAGAGAGCAAGCTCAGATGCACCTGGTGGTTGCTGCCAATCCTTTGGACACCCATGGTGGGGGGCCCTGATCAGCTCGGGCTACGTGAACCACTGAGCAATCTAGGGACAACAGTTTTGCTTTCCAGTGTGGACACCTCAACTGGGAGGAGAAAGGACCCCTTGGCAGGTCTCTGAGGAGTCAAGTACTGGGAGCAATTGGCAGGCAGGAACTGGCACCTGTACTGGGAGACACCTGAGGCAAGGAAGGACCAGCCCAGCCCACTATGTTTGAGTGGACGAGGGGTCTCATCAACCCCTGGGTGTTAGATCACCAGCAGGGCTGTGGGAGGTATATGACTGTGGTGTGGTGTGACTGAGACAGACACCCAGCCTGGAGTTCCGACTTCCCCTCACAGCTCAGAAGGGAGTGTTGGTTCCAAACCGGAGGATCCCTCAGATGGCTATGTGGCTGAGGCTGCCCAGATTAGGAATTGTTGGAATTGTTTGCGTGTGAGTGCTGGGAGACTGACTGAGACTGCTAACAACAGCCAGGGCTTTGGCCTCCCCCCGCACAGGGTGAATTGATTGTGTGACCTCCCCATGTTCATATCCCCATTTTTACCCCATTTGTGATATGTTTGTGGTTTGTCTGAGGGTAGGAAATGGGAAACACATGGGAGAAGCCCACCTTGCTGGGAACTGTGCTGAAGCATTTTAAGAAAGGGTTTACAGGAGACTATGTGGTAACTGTGTCCCCAGGGAGATTGAGAATTTTGTATGATCAGGAATGACTCATATGCCTTGTTGGTGAGGTGATTGTGGTATCCTTTGAGATAAAATTAGTTTTAAACCTCTTATTAAAGTTTAAATGTTTGAAAATTATAAAACTGCTTCCTCTGTAATATTTCTAAATCTGCTAGATTTGACTGTGAGCTTATGTTCCTTTTTTTTTTTTTTTTTTTTTTGAGACAGAGTCTTACTTTGTTTCCCTTGGTAGAGTGCTGTGGTGTCATAGCTCATAGCAACCTCAAACTCTGGGGCTTAGGCGATTCTCTTGCCTCAGCCTCCCAAATAGCTGGGACTGCAGGTGCCTGCCACAATGCCCGGCTAGAAGCTTATGTTCTTGATTTTGAGTCTCTGAATTCTGAGGTCTAGAGAAGTAGCTATGGTGAGGCTTAAGGGCCACATTACCCATACTTAGGCCAGCAGCTACAGGGCACCGTCCAGGCTACATGGCCCCTTCTTCCCTGCTCCAACTTTGCACCCTGGCTATTCTGAGAAAAACTGGATGTTCCAATTTCCTGCTTTCTGTCATGAACTCTGCACCTGGTTAATGAATTAAAGACACAGGTCCTGGCCTTTTCAATCATCTTTGATGCCACGTGGCTATGTGAGACTTGGGGGGCAATGAAAAGACATCATAAATGATGCCTATGTTGTGGTTTCAGAACATTTTTTGGTAATTTAAAACCTTAAAGTCATGTTATGTTCCATGAAATATCTCTCATTTGTAAAATGTAATAATTTGGTTGTTTAAATTGTTTGGGAAACTAAGTCTTTTTCAAAGAATAAGATTTCTGTCTTTTAAATCTTCTAATTATCAGTTTAGCCAAGTGAATAATTAACTTGATAGTAAAGTGTGATCCTGTTTTGTGAAAAGTGTTTGTTTGTTTATGTTTGTTTGTTTGTTTGTTTTAGACAGAGTCTCACTGTGTTGCCCTCACTAGACTGCTGTGGCATCATAGCTCACAGCAACCTCCAACTCCTCGGCTTAGGAACATTAAATGCCTCAACCTCCCGAGCAGCTGGGACTATAGGTGCCTGCCACAATGCCTGGCTATTTTTTTTGTTGCAGTTTAGCTGAGGCCAGGTTCGAACCCACCACCGTCGGTATATGGGGCTGGCACCCTACCCACTGAGCCACAGGTGCCACCCTGAAAAGTGGTTTTTTGAGAGTAAGAAAAATTAGACAGAAAGGAAAATGGCATTTCATAAGAAATGATTAGTGTGGTAAATTTTGTCCTGAAACAGAATGACTGGCTATTTAAGAATGTGAAAGGCAGACCAAATCAGAAGTCTTACAATGTTTGTAAATTGTATGTGCATGCTACATACGGTTCATGGAAGGAAATTTGTGAAGGAATTTGCATGTGATCAAGTTGGCTATGTATTGCCTTTAGAGTCTTTTGGTTTATGATCCTGTTTGAACACAAACCTTTTAAGCCTTTTATATTTCACAAATCTTCCAAAATCAAAACTCTAAATTTGGCTTTTTGTTTGTTTGTCTGTTTGTTTGTTTTTGAGACAGAGTCCCACTATGTTGCCCTGTTGAAGCCTTAAGGCTCAAATCAACAAAGGTTGCCTTGTTAGCTACACTGGAAAAAATTGTGCAGTATTTTAATAATTTAACACTATCTGCTGTGCCTATAAAGATAACTCAGGAGAAATTAGAACCTGAATAAAAACTTCCCAGTAAGTAGCATGACTGTAACACATCCCCATGAGTGGCCCCACACCCAACTGATGTTCGGGAATATTCACTTGAATTGCCCAGAACTTTGGATTAGTTCTGTAGGAATTTCTAAAACTAAGTATTATCTTAAGAACTGTGCTAAGTCTGTAAATAAGAATACTAATGTTCTCATTGTGCAAACCTCAGCCTTGAAATCCAGAACTTGTAGATATTTGTAGGTGACTGCTGAATGGTTTCATTCTCTGACCCTCAACCCAAACTTGACTTCATCCCTGTCAGTGTAGGGAAGCCAGAAAGCCACAAACATATGCAAGGTGGCTGAGGTCATGCAGAAGCCAGATGAAAGCCGTGGGGATTTCTATGAAAGACTGTGTGAAACATACAGACTGGCCAAACCATTATGTGAAGCCACAAAGCGGGGAGGAAAAGGACCAACTGAGTGGAAATCTGGCCAAACAAAAGCCTTCAAGAGGCTAAAGGAAAAACTGCAGGTGGCCCTGGCACTAGGCCTCCCTGACCTGGCCAAGCCTTTTGAACTGTATTTCAGAAAGACATAGAAAGCTGGGGGAATGCTCACTCAGAATGTAGGATCCCGGGCAAGACCAGTTGCTTATCTCTCTAAGCAACTTGATGGGGTCTCCAAAGGATGGACCTGTGCCTAAGAACACTTGAAGACACTGCCATGCTAGTGCAAGAGGCTGATAAGTTGACTTTGGGACATAACTTAAGAGTGTAGGTACCATGCCATACACAGTGGTCACTCTTATGAACACCAAAGGACACCATTGGTTGACCAACTCATGCCTCACCAAATACCAAAGCTTACTGTGTAAAACTCCCAGGTTAGTTATAGAGGTTGTATGCATGAGGCCATGCACTTAGGACAGAAGAAAAAAAAATTAAGAAGCTTCTGGGGAGATACTTCTACAGTCCCCTCTTGGCCACCCTTGCCAAGAAAGCCAGCATTGTGTGACATGCAACCAACACAGTGCTAAACAAAAACCATCCCTGTGGGCAGTGTCCGTGGCTCAAAGGAGTAAGTTGCAGGCCCCACATACCAGAGGTGGTGGGTTCAAACCCAGCCCCAGCCAAAAAAAAAAAAAAAAACCATCCCTGGTGCCTGAAATTCAGTCCTACAGGGAAGCCCCTTTTGAAGATGTGCGAATGGACTACATTGAGTTGTCCAGATGTGGAGGAAACCAGTAGTTACTAGTTCTGGTCTGCACATACTCCGTATAGATGGACGCCTTCCCCACCAGGATAAAGAGGGCTTGTGTTGCCCAGAGAAATCATCCCATGGTGTAGGATGCCACTCCAGATTGGATCTGACTTGCCTTCATAACAGACATAGTACAAATAACAAAGCCTTGTATATCACCTGGAAACTACATGTGGCGTATAGGCCTCAAAGCTTGGGCAGGGTAGAGCATATGAACAGAACCATAAAAGCAGGAATCAGTAAAGTCTGCCAGAAAGCAGAGCTTAATTGGGTACAGGCCTTGCCACTGCTCTTGTTCAATACTAAATGTACCCCTTCTAAAAGGTCATGGTACTCCCCTTATGAAATAATGTGTAACAGGCCTCCACAATTTACCAGGGACTTCTAAAAGAACTGGGAGAGTCTGAATTGAACAAGCAGTTGGAAGCCCTAGAAAGAGTAGCAAGGAAGATCTCCACTTGGATAATTAACCTTGTTCTGTTTAGTGTTTTGTGTCTGTATACCCTTTCTCTCCAGGGGACCAAGTCTGGGTCAAGGATCAGAACCTGGTCCCCCTCAAACCAAGGTGGAAGGGACCCTAAATTGTCATCCTGACCACACTCACAGCAGCAAAGGTGGAAGGGATCCTCACCTGGATCCATCCCAGCAGGGTGAAGAGAGCTTCACTGCACACTGAGAAGCAAAAACACATCCAGCCAACCCGTACAAGGTAACTGTTGAGGCGGTCGCCATGCCCTGCTC
>CAUYPK010000347.1:0-23228 GCA_963574355.1 Loris lydekkerianus | reverse complement strand
GCAAAAAACTCGAGGACTGTATTTGTGACTAATTGTATAACAGGTTATTTTAGTTTCTGTTCTGTGGAAAGTGTAAAGCATTCCAACAAAGGGTTTTAATGTAGATTTTTTTTTTTTTTTTTGCACCCATGCTGTTGATTGCTAAATGTAATAGTCTGATCATGGCGCTGAATAAATGTGTCTTTTTTTCTTTTTAATGTGCTGTGTAAAGTTAATCTACTCTGAAGCCATTTGGGTAAACTTTCCAAAAGTGTGAAGCTAGAATTCCTTCAGGGTGATACCAGGTTCTATCTGAAATTCATTTACAACCTGCTTGGATGAAGAAGCCATTGTCTTCAGAAACCTTGGTGTAGTTGAACTGAGGGTTACTGCTGTGACTTGAAGCTCACCATTTAAAGGGGCCATCCAGGGAAAATCATGGAATTATTGGTTATAAGGGTGATTGTTGGCATATCCTATGCAATATATCTAAATTGAATAATGATACCAGATAAAATTACAGATGAGAATGAAGCTTGTGTATCTACCATTATCATGTGTAATCAATAAATGATTTAATTCTCTTGAAAAAAATAATCATGTTGGCTTTCTCTTTCCATTCTCGGCTCTGAATCCCTCATTTAGCTGTCTTTGTCCTGGAGATTCCTGGAGAGTTCCCACCTCTTCAAGGCTCTCCTGTGGCTTCCTGTGGCTTCCTAAGCATATTTAACAGATGGGACTTCAGATCCATGCTCTGGACATCCGTCCTTTTGCACTGTTATGGTAGGTAGCAGGGCGACAGTCAGGCCTGGGTCCATGCTGGTGAGACCTGAGGAATGAATGTCTGGGCCACTGTAAATGGTTCCTGACTTATGGCAGAGAAAGTGCAGCCCATCTGCAAGTGGCTTGGCAGGTGAGCGATGGTTTTGTCAAGATCTTTGAAGGAAAAAAAAGAAAAAATAAATTAAGGGTTGTAGAGAAGTCTTTAACAACTACAGGAACTGAAGGAGTGGTGAATACACAAAACCATGTATGGTGTATTTGGGAGGAAATGTAAGGGATTGTCAAGAGTAATTTTTATTAATTTGATTTTCTACTTTTGCTCTGACTTTAGAAGACATGACTTCATAATTTGGGGGAATGACCTAAGCCAAGTTGGGTGGCTTTTCAGTATTTGTCACGAGCTTCCAGTAGCTTCTAAAAATGGGAAGCAGAAAGGGACACTTCGTCTCCTCCCAATTTGACCCCAAAGTGTCATGTCATAACAAAAGCAAGTGCTTGGATTCAGGACCTACTATCCCAAAATATGGGGGTTTGGCATTTGTGCAAACCACAGAAAAAGGTCACTCACACATTCTCCTGCCCTTCTCCTCTGATATTAGCCCATAAGGTCCTCATTTGAGAGGTGCCTTCTCTACACTTGGAGAAAAGGAGCCAAAGACAGTGACGCCAAGAAGAATCTGAACAAACAGGCCTTGCTGAGTTTCCCCAGTTTACTACAGATCAGATCCTTCTATACTTGAAATAACATTTCTCCATGACTGTCTACGTTTCATTAAACCTGATCATAAACATCCACAGATTTCCCTGTTTCTTTGGGTCCTCCTGTGCCATTTATATTTAAAAAATGACTACATTCTTCTCTTGCTAATCTTTCTTTTGTTATAGGATTATCAGCCATGAACCCAGCAATGGCTAAGAAAAGATATTTTTTCATCCTCTACTCAAGTGTTAGACCAAATTCTTCCAAAAGTAGACCTACTATTACAGGCATGGGTCAAGCCTTTTGTATGAAAAGTTCACTCAGAGGTGGGTGGAAAATATTCTGGTATATATATAAATAACCAGCCCAAACCTAATGAGTCACCTACGGAGCCCTCCATGAAGTGGGAAAACCCAGAACCAAATGGAGCTCAAGTTCTAGAATGTTCTCCAGAGGGGATGGGCTGCTGGGTTCTCAGATATTGTTTCCAAGGTGACATCTTTCTAGCTAACCACATTGACCATTCATTTCACCAATTAAAAATTAAAAATTATTCCTATCATCTTATATATTATTGAACTTTCTGACTTAAATTTTGAAATCAAGTGGTTAGTGCTTCAAATGCTAATGAACCACTCTTAGAATGTTGATGTAACTTATAGCTGGAGACGACCAAAATATACACCCACATGGAACTGGTTAAATAAAATTTGGCACAACCATCTGATGGAACACTGTGCTGCTAAAAGAAACAAATAGGGAAGATCTCCAGCCACTGCTGGGGAAAGGCCCCAACATACAGGGTTCAGTGGAAAGAATCAGGTGCATATGTTGCTGCATTCTGCTTACATGGGAATGGAGAGGGTTTGTATTTGCATTTGCTATAATCACATCAAGAGCCTCTGGAAGGATACATGAGTCATTAAGAAGTTTTCAGATACCCCAAAATCAAGAAATGGAAAAGTCCACATGCATAGAAACAAATGAAGCTCTCCCAGTAATACCGATAAGCCAAGCAAGTTGAAACTTGCAGGGGTAAACCAGAAAGGACGCTGTTGACTGTGTTTCTTGGAAGTGAAATAATGGATCATACCATTGTCTGTCTCAAAACTTTCATAGTGACCCATGTATACAAGAAACTGGTAAACTACCTCTGGGGGTTGGAAATAGGCCAATGAGTAGGGATGGAAAAAGACTTTCACTGTAATACATTTTCTATTGTTTTATTTTAACCATGTGAATGTATTACCTGTTCTGAGCAAATAAATAAGTAATTTTCACACACAAACATCATGCTGTTCATACCAAAGCATTTTAATGGAAATTTCAACACAGACAACATGACCATAGTGCTCAGCTCTGTCCTCGCTTTGTGGCAGCACTTGCCAAACTATGGGGCCAGAAACTCAGAATCACAGGATAAACTTATCTTGCTGGAAGATCTGGAATAAAAACAGGCTAAGACATACTCTGAGTTGCACACATCTTTGGGGAAAGCCCTCCTGGCTTGCTGTATACATGTACGACCTACCACTGACCTTCCCTTCTGTGGTGCCATCTGCATCCAGCATTATGTTAGGGCCAGGTCCTTGTAGGCCCCATCTGTGTGGGGATTTTGGATTTTCTAAAGCAAATTTCATTTGATCTCAGACCTCTGGAAAGGAATATTATCCCTATTTGACACAAGAAGAAAGTGGGGCTCAAAGGTCATGTGATTTGACTGGAGAGATTCTACTCAAACAACTTCTACGCCAGTACTTTTACCCTGACAACACGATCAAAGGCCAGGTTACGAATTTATGTGTTTCTGCATTTAGTTATTTAAGACAAGAGCTATCATGGTCTTGCTTTTGACTGTTTTTACTTACATACTGCCGTTTATTTTATTTTATTTTTTGAGACAGAGTCTTACTATGTCACCCTCGGTAGAGTATCATGGCATCACAGTTCACAGCAACCTCAAACTCTTGGGCTTAAGTGATTCTCTTGTCTCAGCCTCCCAAGTAGCTGGGACTACAGGTACCAGACGCCTGGCTATTTTTTTGTTGTAGTTGTTGTTTAGCAGGCCTGGGCCGGATTCAAACCCACCATCCCCAGTATATGTGGGCAGTGTCCTAACCACTGAGCTATAGGTGCCAAGCCCATATTCCCATTTTTTTTTCCTGAAGGATTTAGGGAAAAAAACCTTTATTACATTAAAGGAAGATTAGTGAAGAGGACCGAGGAAAGATGAATTGAAACATGGCTCTAAACTTTGTCACAGCCATAGCTAAAAGAAAGTCCCTTAGGTCTACCCTGGTTGGTGGCTGAGGGTAGGTGCCTCCTGAGTGAGTATGGCAGAGTGGCAGTGCTGTGACCCTTCTGTTCATAAGGAGGAAAAAGTCCAGAAGTGGAGAGGATCTTCCTCTTCCTTAGTAATTTGCAAAGGAAAACTTCTGGATCCTTTCCAGCAGGGGGAATGTTATCAGGAGGCGGCATCAGTGGACGGTTGAACTGCAGCTCTTTATCAGTGATTTCCGCCTCTGACTCACCTGCTTCCGCCCCCAATGTTCTCAGGGTAGACCTCGCCTTGCAAAGGGCTGCACCCCACCAGGGCCTCCTCGCCGTGCCATGGGCACTCTGATCTCAGAAGCACTGCATCCACCTGATGCTTGCTTACCTAGGAAACACATTTTTTAATGTGTTTCCTGCCTTAACGGGGTGGGAAGTCGTCCAGGTGAAAGTTATAATATCACATGGAGAGAGAGCAAGACCTTGAGCAGAGATGGAACACATGATTCACCCAGGATCTGCAATTCTGTTTTACACAAGTACAAAAAGTTGCCTCACCTATATGAAATTTAGTTTCAGGAAGAGATACCTGATGAAAATTAGGCTGCATAACAAAATTTCAGCATTTTCTGTGCCTAGAACCCAAGTTAGGGGGCCAGGATCAGTGGTGGCTTAAGGCTGAGGCAGGTCAGCCTCAGGAGTTTAAAATCAGCCTGAGCAAGAGTGAGATGCCATCTCTAAAAATAGCTGGGCATTGTGCTGGGCACCTACAGTCCCAGCTACTTGGGAGGCTGAGGCAAGAGGATCACTTGAGCCCAACAGTTTGAGGTGTGTGAGCTGTGATGCCACAACATTCTGAGGGCGACAAAGTGAGACTGTCTCACAAACAGAAAGTACTCATGTCAGGAAACCCTTGTCTGGAGCTCTTCTAGCCATGGCAAATGTCAGGGAGAAGTGTCTTGGGATTTGGTACTACACTCCTCGCTGTCAGAGTCTAGCTCTGACTTGCTGCTGTCTCCTCTGCCAGCTAACGCCAGGGAGAAGTGTCTTGGGATTTGGAGCTAACTCCTCACTGTCTCCCATGCCACCTACAGCCAAGTGTTTCCTGGTTGATTTTTCTTTTTCATTTACATCAACCTGTTTGTCCATCACAGAAACCTTGCTGATATAATAATTGCCTTAGGGGTGGGGGAGACAGATAAGCTCACTACATGAAATATACTGACTAGAAGTGGGTATGAGTGTAAGATTGTACCCCAATCTCAGAAATGCTAAAGGTACACCTTACTGTGGATAATTATTAAAGCCTGGTGACGGGTATGTGCAGACACCATATGCTATTCAATACAGTTTAAATACATTTGAAATTTTAAATGGAAAATAATTTGAAAAAAATTTTTAAAGTACACATACATCTTGGAGTAGGAAAAGGGTTCACTCTGCTTTCTAACTTACCCTGCCTTTCCTGGCTCAGTCTCATCCCCAGAGGTTGGAAGTTTGAGACTTGGTACTAGTCCCTGGGGCTTGACAGGGGGTCAGGTGCTCCTGGGAGGCCTCCCAGAGCTCTGGGGTGCGGGGGGGTGAGCCAGCCACCCTGGAGCTCGTTCCCTCCTCTCCCACTTCAAGCCCCACAGAGGCTGTATAGAAGAGAATTGCAGTAAAATTAACACCCTGGATGGGAAAAGAGAGGAGGGAGGAGCCCCTTGACTTATTCCTGGGAAACACTTCTGCCTTGTGCCACCCCCAGAGGTCCAGTGACAGCTGAGCTTCTGGCCAGAGGGGGCCAGGCTGCTCAGTCCTCAGCCCCTACTTCCTTATGTTAGAAATTTTAACATAGGAGCAACATGAAACCTGAGAGTAACATTCCAGCAGCCTTTCATGTGGTCTTGGGACGTTTGCTTGAGAAAGCACACCCAGAGGGTGAGTCACTGGGCCTGGTCTTGCATTGGCTGGGAGGATCTCCTGATCCCTTGGAGAGAAACTGGTCTTGCCTCTATTGGAAGGGAGTAGATCCAAGGGCTGCTGCTTGGCTCAGGGGATTGGGAGCTCATTGCTACTGCCGTGAAGTTTCCGCTCAGCCCCCTGGCAGTGTGCTTGGCTTCTCCAAACTGTCTGGGAAGTCTGGAAGAGAGTCCTAAGGGAACTGGAGGTCTATGACACAGCCAACAAAATCTGTGTGTGAGTGTCTGCCCTGTGAAGAACGGACCACGGAGTCTGCACCTGGTTTAAATTCTCTGACTAGTCAAATATGGCAATGGCAGTTGTGATGTGATCGAAAAAGTGTGAAGCCTTCTTAAGCCTACAGAAAAATCAAACTTTCCATAGTAGCAGCTCATTCCTGGTTTAGATCTCAAGGCTTGGCAGGTGGGTCAGTTCTCTGAAATCTGAGAAGGGAGGATTTACTGGATCTCCCGTAGCAACCGTCTGGCCACAGACTCCTATCTTCTGGGGTCGGTGCTGAGCCCACCCTTTGCTCCCCCTCTGCCCTCTGCTTGCCATCTCCCTCAGTTCATCATGGACAAGTCATTTTCATTTTCTGAAAACATTTGAGAAGGAAAGTAAAGAAGTCATCTCTGTCTCTCCATAAAATGCATGTTAGGTAATCCAGATGTTCTAAGGGCTTAGTGAGAAGGGGATGAGGGAGGAGGAACAGTGTCCTAAAATGTATGGAGCAATAATGAGCTGGAACAGTAACAGCTAGACTTTAGAAGTTGTGATATACACCGGCCTTGATGCTGAGCAGACACACCTTGTTTCATTTGCTTTTACCACAAATGACCTGAGGTAGTATCCTGATTTTGGCAAGTAAAGGTAGGTTAAGTAACTTGTCCCAGGTTACATGTGTTGACATCCCAACACATGTGTTGTCACTGAGCTATCACTAAGCCACCCCAGTGAAAGTCCTTTGGAGGGCACCCTGCTTAGATCTCACTATCCCACTAGGCTGAGGCTCCAGGCTACTAAGGAACTTGCTCTAGGTCATGTAATTAGCTAATGAAAAAGCTGAGACCCAAGCCCAGGACAACCTGGTTGAAAGAGCTTGTGACTATGACTGTAGAGCTGGGGTAACCTCAGGCAAGCTGATCATTGTCACTGAACTGCATGAAATCGGCTTGGAAACTGCCTCTCTGGTAGTGAGCAGTTGAGGGCTGAATGCAAAAACCTTCAGTGTCAAATCTGGCACTTGTTAGAGACTTAATAATGCTACTATTATTTACTCTGGCAATGGTATCACCCTGTTTCACTTACAGAGTTCCTCCTTGTTTGCTAAAATAATGAGCAAAACTGTTTCTGTGGCTGGACAGGGACAGAACTGGGTACAGGGCAGGCCTTGGTGGATCCTTACTTGGTCCGCTGTTTAGGGTAATAAAACTCAAGCTTGGGAGCTCAGAACTGGGTCGGATCTGACCTACTGCATGGGAGAGGATGGCAGTACAATGACCAGTGTTCAGTTTGTCCAGGACTGAGGAGATTCCTGAGGTGCAGACCTTTTAGTTCTCAAACAGAAACATTTCTGGAAACAGTTGGCCACACAGGATGGCAGCAATTCTGGCCCAGGGTGAATATCTTTGGGCCTCAACAGAACAAGGAATCACTTCAGGAAAAGAATTTAGGGCTTCTCAGAGGCAGTTCCTGGGGCCACCCTGTAGTTATTTCCTGGTGGAGGGGAAGACTTTGGAGCAATGAACTCATTCCCTGGGACAGGATCCTCAGGGGTAGGAAAGTGGGGACCCTTAGACCAGGGGTCCTCAAACTGCAGCCTGCGGGCCACATGAGGCGGTGTGATTGTATTTGTTCCCATTTTGTTTTTTTTACTTCAAAATAAGATGTTCAGTGTGCATAGAAATTTTTTCATAGTTTTTTTTTTTTAAACTTTAGTCTGGCCCTCCAATGGTCTGAGGGACAGTGAATTGGCCTCTTGTTTAAAAAGTTTGAGGACGCCTGCCTTAGACAATCAGAGCATGGAGTTCTGATGTTGAGCCCAGGATGAAGGGAGCGCAGAGATTTGGGAGAACAAGTCTTGGAGAGACGAGGCTGATTGGCCTCCACTGGCTGGTGGGTAACATTCTCCCTGAATCTGTTGTTCTCAGCAGATTCTGGGGGAGGAGAGGCTAGCTGGCGCCCCCTTAAGGCTCAATGTTGGAATGGTGCCCATGGCAGAAAAGGCTGTGCGACCTTGGCAAGACTTGTCTCAGCCTCAGCTCCCATCTGTAAAATGCCTAAATGACTTAAGTGACGTATCACAAAAATAGAAAAGTATCCAATGTACTAAATATTAATATGAAATTAGTAGATGAACAAATACATGCCCACAGGAGAGAAAAACCACATTTAAATTCAAGGAGTGGAAAGAGGGTGTGGTGTTCAGGTACCATGTAGAGGTATATGGCACAGCTCCTGGGTGAAGGGTTTAACTTCAACTTTACGTAATAAACACAAACAATGTAACCTATCGCATGTACCCATACATTAATCTGAAATTAAAAAATAAAAAGAACCTGTCTAGCAGAGATAGCAAGAGACAAAGCAAAGATGGTGACATTACTTTCTCTTTGACCTCTAAAAGAACGGCACCATTCTTAAAAAAACAGCAAATGACCCATGATTGTAAAATGAAATCTTTGCCAATCTGTGGAAGGTGGGAAATTCTGGGCAGGAAAGAAATGGTCTTAAGCTGCCATCTCTCAACCTCGGCAAGCACAACTTCCACGTGCTTCCCTAGCAGTTGGGCAGGAGTTTAGGAGCTCAGCGTTCAGTGATGGCTGGTTTTGTCTCCTGTTTCCAAGTGTCTGAGCCTGTGTTCTCACCTGTTAAATGCTGGAGGAGGGAGGAGCATTCCTGTCTCAATTCTCTCAGAGGGTGTTGTAAGAATCAAGTATGAAAGGGCTTTGAGGAGGATAAAGTTCCACTCATACTTAAAGGATTATTATTTACTTAATTCCTTGAAAGAAAATCACAGTGGGAACCTTCTCAGGCCCTGGAGGGCTGAGTTTTCTGGGGGTAATTTCAACATTATCCTGTGGAACTTTTATACCTGGCCTGCTTGGAGGGTAAACCCTTGTCCAAGAGACAAGTCAGCCTGAAATGTTCCCACCTTGTTCACTTGTTCATGGAAGGCTAGGAATGTTAGCCCAAAGCCAGCCAATGCCAAATTCAAATTCTTACACATCTGATAAAGTCCAAATAAACTCACAGAGGGTCCTTGACTTATGCCTCGACTTAACTGTTTTTCTACTTTATGATGCTGCAAAAGCACCACATATTCAGCGTGTTCCCTGACTTATCATGGGGTTACGTCCATCTAAATCCATCCTATATTTTTAACTTACCATGGGCTTATCCAGATGTGACCCCCTCCTAAGTGGAGGGGCATCTGTATTTCTAGGCATTTAGAGCTTGTCTATTTTTGCATACTCCTTGAAACTGCACCCCCCATCTGCTAACCATGAAGAAGACATATGGAAAGACCCCACATTGCTGCTGCCCTTCAGAGCCCTCTGACCTGGGGATGCCCCACCTTGCTGCTGAGTGACACCACCTGGACACACAAGTCCCCTCTCCAATTTCTCCTTTTCCAGGGACTTCCTTTCCCGATGTCCCTTCTGGTGATCTTGCCCGACATCCCTGCAAGGTCTCTTGCTGGAAGGGACTTCCGCCCAATAAAGCTTGTTGTGCGTAACTGCCCCTATCTCTTCCTTGATCAGCCCTGAAATTCTTGAACTTGCCACACACCTTTGACTTGCACATAGGTCAAAAAGCCTTGGACATTTTTCCAGTGGCTCAGCATAGGTGTTCAAACCCAGCCCCAGCAAAATTGCAACAATAACAAAAATAGCTGGGCATTGTGACGGGCACCTGTAATCCCAGTTACACAGAAGGTTGAGGCAAGAGAATCGCCTAAGCCCAAGGATTTGGAGGTATCTGTGAGCCGTGACAGACCCCACAGCACTCTACCTAGGGTTAATAAGTGAAACTCTGTCTCAAACAAAACAAAACAAAACAAAAAATATCAGGGAAACCACCTTCATTTGGAGTCTTCCAGCATGAGGCTTTAATTCCTCAGTGACCAGCAGCAGCTCTTGGGAAACTGGAGGAACAGAAACCCAAACCTATGCCAAGTATACCAGGCTCCAGACTCACAGTGACACCCTCAGCCAGGCACATGTGGCTGGAGGTGGGGATAGCCAGAGGGGGTCCAGGGCTGTGCCTTGGGTAGGGATTCAGACAGACAGGCTCCAGAGTTCTATCGCTGTAAGAGTGGAACTTGGTGGTAATTTACCCAAGATATGGCAGGGGAGGGAGGGAGGATTGGAGCTGTAGGGGCCCATGGACATCCCCAGCATAGCTCCATTCTAGAGATAAGCATCTTAGAAGTGGTGTGAAGTGACTGGTACAGTTCACATGCTGACCCCAGGCAGAGCTGAGGTCCCTAATCCATGGCTTTTCAACCCCATTGTTCTGTGTAATATTGCACGGGGCCCATTTGGACCGGAGAACAACTCCCATGACTTGCTGTGAGAACAGGACTTGCAGACTGCCTGTTATCTTTGTCTCACAGCTGTGAAATCAGAACATCTCATTCTTCTGGCCGCAGAGATTGACTCAGGGGAGAAAGTATTACAGCAGAGCTGCTGCTGCTCAACACCACTTCTTGCTGGACTTGCTGGCAGTGAGGTGCATGTTCTTTCTGGCTCTACACAAACCTGGACAGCATGGGCTTAGACCTGTCACAGATCCCTTGCCCACACAGATGGAGAAAGAAGATGGCCCAGAGAATGAGGGCAGGAGAGAGAGGCTGAATCCTGGTCATATTTCTTGAACTCCTGGGTTTTTAGTCTTGAGACACCCAATTTTACATAACAAATTTGAGAGTTTCTTATTCATAGCATACACTGGGGTGCCATGTCTGGAAAGACCAAGCTCAAGTGGACAACGCCTGCTAACCCTAACCCTAACATTCACAAGCCACCTGCTACCCCAACATCATAGATGTAGATTGTTCAGGATGTCTCCCCTCTGAATTATAAGTTCCTTGAGTTGGAAACTGTTCATCCTTTTGTCCTTAATGACTAGCACAGTATCTATCTTATACGTTATAACGAGTGTTCAATAAATGTTGAATGAGTCGTTGAGTTAGTGAATGCAGGATGGAATGAATAAACTCTTCCCATGAATTGGACTGGTGATTTCAAGAAAATTCTGGTTGGGCGCATAAATATTAAAACAAAAGCAAAATCAAATCTCCCCAACCCCAGTCTCTGATCAGTGTAACTATGAACAGGTGACCTGTCCTTTAGAAGACTTATCTTTCTCACCTGAAACATGATAGTGGACACTGAAGTTCAGGCTCAAAAATGTTGATTCTACGAACCCTGAACTTTCTTACAATGACAAGTTTCCCCAAGTAAAACATGCTGCCTCCCGAAATGCCCTTTCAGTCTGGTGACTTCCTGTTGGAATCCTGCACAGGGTGGTAGACCATGTACCTTCCCAGCACCTTTTTAATGTAATGGTTCTGGTGTTGACTTGCTCAGGGTCCCACTGCTACTGAAGATGGAGCTGGACAGTCCATCCAGCTCTCTTAAGACCATGCTGCCCCTGTCACACTGACGATACCTGGAGAGCTGCAAACATTCCAAACAGCCCAAGTGTCCACAGAAATTGTGTAGCATTGGTTGGTTGCTCCACTAACCACATTGTGAAGGTATAACTAGAGGGGAGAAAGGAGTCAATCAACCTCATTAAACACCTAAAACCAGGAAAGAGACTTCTTGACACTCATCCCAGTCAGAAGAAGAAATGAGAGAGAAACTTAGAAAGGGAAATGAAGGAAAGAAGGAGTTTGAAAAGAAGTTATTCTTAGAAACTGGCCAGCTGAACTGTGGGGCCAGTTTCCTGCCTAGTAGCTTTGTACTGTTATCAGTGGCAGGGTGCAGTTCTTGGCTAGAGGAGCCTTTCTTGACTGTGGCATGAGAGGAAAGGATGCTGGGCCTGTAGTTTTCTGGGCCTTTGGGTTTCAAAGTCAAGAGGGCTAAAAGCCCTGTGTGGGCTGCTAATTCTATCTGACCTTGTGGATGAACTGGTGAAGAGGAATGAAAAGATTTCAGACAGCCAACACCTGATGAATTTCAGCATTGAAGGTTGCCCTTCACCCTCTGGTGTCAGGAGTCCAGGACAAAAAGTTAGTTTAGTTTCCCTAGTTCTGTTACCCTAAGACATTTTGGCTACAGCAGTACTGTGGAAGGTGTGTTTCTATGATTTCATGTTAGGACATCAAGTGGAGAAGTTAAGAATATCTCATAATGTGACAGACACTGTCAATTAGCTACCCCCAAAAGCTCTCCCAACCCCTTTCTCCCTTGTGATTTCTCAGCATCAATGCTTAAATTGTTAAATACTCACTTTCATGGTTTTCCTGCAGATAGGTATTGGCATATGGCCCCATTTTAACCCATACAATAGAAGCAGAAGTTGTGGGTTTATGAGAAAACTTATGCTTTTATGACAAATGAAATAGAAGACCAGCTTGCAACTTTCCCTTCCTCTTCCTGTGTGCTATAAATAAACATGAGTGCTGGAATCACAGCAGCCATAATGTGACTGAGGTAAGGCCAAGAAAATCTGTGACATTTGCCCTCACATCACGAAGACATTGAACACAGACCAGCAACCTCCTTTCTCCAGGTTTTCTTGTTTAAAAACCTGAAAATTTGAAGGCATTATTGTTCTTTTTAGCTTTTTGCAGCTGAATGAATCATAACATATCCAGGATATCTCAGCACGTTTAATATGTGAATGTTGCATCTCCAAGAGATGAGGACGAAATGTTGGGATGTTGGGATGTTGGGATGAAATGTTCTGTAGATGTCTGCTAAATCCAAATGTTGGATGGTTAGGTTTAAATCCAAAATTTCTTTGCTCAGCTTCTTATTGGAAGATTGATCCAACACTGCGAAAGGAGTGTTGAAATCTCTGGCAATTATGGAGCTGGAGGAAATAAAGTTGCTCATGTCTGTTAGAGTACCTCTTATAAATTGAGGCCTAAATTCTGGTTGGGCGCATAAATATTAATAATTGAAATCTCATCACATTGAGTATTACCTTTAATAAATATGAAGTGTTCATCCTTATCCTTCCTTATTTTGGTTGGTTTAAAGACTATTGTATCTGCGAATAGGATTGCAACATCTGCTTTTTTCTGCTTTCCATTTTCATGGAATATAAATAACCATCTCTTCACCTTGAGTCTATATTAATCTTTTAAGGTAAGATGAGATTCGTGTATGCAACAGAAATTTGGGCTGAGTTTTTGTATCCAGTCAGCCAACCTGTGCCTCTTTATAGGACAATTTAAACCATTCACATTAATTGAGAATATTGATAAGCCTTTTGAAAGTCCGGTGGTCATTTTTAATCCTTTAGCAACTGTGGAAGTTGGAATTTGATCAAAAGTTTCTGGGTGAGTTTACTTTTGTGGTGGAAGATTATGCTGGTCATTATAGAGGATAGGTCTGAGAATATCCTGGCAAACTGGTTTAGTTATGGCAAATTTCTTCAACATGTGAATGTCATTAAAGTATTTAATTTCTCCATCATAATGAAACTCAGTTTGGCTGGATACCGGATCCTGGATTGAAAGTTATTTTAGTCTAGGAGATTAAAATTCGATGACCATCCTCTTCTAGCTTGAAAAGTTTCAGCAGAGAGAGCTGCAGTTATTCTAATGTTCTTCCCCTTGTAGGTTATGGTTTTCTTAAGTCTGGCTGCTTTCAGAATTTCCTCCTTCATATTAACTTTAGTGAAATTGATTATGATGTGTCTGGTGGATGTATTATTTGGGTTGAGTCGTGCTGGAGTTCTGAAACTGTCAGCTATCTGAAATTCAGAATCTCTTGACATGTCTGAAGAGTTCTCTTTCATAAGCTCATGGAGAGGAGACTCTGTGCCTTCTGAAGCCACTTTGTTGCTTTTGGGGATCCCTATAAGGCAAATAATGGTTTTCTTCTAATTATCCCAGAGCTCTCTGAGAGAGTGATGAGTTTTTGCCCTCCATTTCTCTTCCTCTTTGAAAGTTTGGGAATGTTCGAAAGCTTTGTCTTCAATGTCAGAAATCCTTTCTTCTGCTTGCTCCATTTTGTTACTGAGGGATTTTACTATATTTCTCAGATCTTTGAGGGCTGCAACGTCTTGTCTCAATGTGTCAAAATCTTTGGTCATTTTGTCTTTGAATTCATTGAATTCTTTAGATGTTTTGCTGCTTGAAATTCTAATTTGATCTTATTTGTTATCCAGATTCTGAATTAGATTTCTGACATCTCAACCATTTGTTTATGCATGGGATCTTGTGCTGTGTCTGCTTTGTTGTTCCTTGGGGGAGTTGATCTACTCTGATTATTCATATTGCTGGTGTTTTTCTGTTGATTCTGCCCCATTGTTGTTTTTCACCATTGCCTCTGGCCATCCTCAGGGTTGGGGAGGTGTCTCTCCATAATTAGACCCCAGCAGGATCACTCTATTGTTTCTTGATCTTTGTAGGGAGTGACCCTGTGTAGCTCCTCTGGGACTGCCCCAACCCCAGGAGTTCTGGCTGTGGGAGTAGCTCCAGAGTGTGGCACACCCAGCTCCAGCAACAGGGAGAGGGACGGTGCACACGGTTTGGGGACTACCTGTCATGGTGACTTTGCACAGAAAGCCTGGTGCTCCAGCAGTCTCTGGCCAGGAGGAGGGCTCCAGGCAGAGGCAAAAAGGGCTCTGGAGGGAGGATGTGTGTTACACAGCTTCCAGAGTCCCTGGCCAGACAGGCAGGGCCGGTGAGGAGGCAAGGAGGGTATGGGAGGGAGGACGCGGGTTACACGGCTCCCGGAGTGCCTGGCCAGGGAGGGCGGAGGCCCAGTGGGTACAGGGCATGAGGCTACATGATTACCAGTGGAGCCCCTTGCCAGGGTGGGAGTGCAGAGGCCTGGCAGGAGGGGTATAGGGCTGTGTGGTTGCTAGTGGAATTTCTGGCCATGGTGGATTTGCGGAGGTGTGGTTGGGCTGTGCAGTTTCCAGCAGAGTCCTTGGCGGTGGGGTGGGGGAAGGCTTGGCATGGCCCCGGGAGTCTCATGCGGGGGGGGGGGGGGGCGGTTGGTCCAGCAGACAGGGAGGGGGGCACTGCTCAAAGACCTCCTCCTTCATTCTCAGCAGGAGTTAGGCTTCAGTTAGTCAGGTAAGGGGGAAAGAGTGTACTTGGAGTTCAGAATGGCAGGAAAGACTTCAGTTCAATTTTTCTGCCTAGCAAGAGAGTGTTCAGAGTTACAGCAGGGTCCCTCTGAGGAAGTAGTCCCCACTTCTCACAGCACTGTCCCGTAGGATGAGACAAGAGGTCCACAGTTCACCACTTGTGTGTAGAAAACCCATAGGAGCAAATGAAGAGAAAAAAAGAAAGGAGACAGAAAAACAAAAAATCCACAGCTTTCTTGGGGTAGGGGATGGACACTTTTCCTTTCAGATGAATTTTGTAACTGAAGGTTGGTTTCTTGGAGTTGCAGCTTGTCTCAGCAGAGGTGACCTGCAGTTATCGTTTCTCTCTCAGCTGGACTCCCAGTCTTCAGTTTAATTGGGCTGTTTCTGGATATTATCTTTCCTTTTGGAGAGGAGCCTCTTTGGGAAGCTGTTTCCATTTGGCCATCTTGCCCCTCCCCCGGAAGACATTATTCATAGTAAAGCATCACAAGAATGGAGAAGCATGAAACCTATGTAGTCAATTTTGATATGAGGACAATTAATGGCAATTAAGGTCATGGTGGGTGTGGGGGAAGGGAAGAGCAGAGAGAGAAATAAGGAGGGTGGGGTGGAGAAAGGAAGAGCAGAGAAAGGGAAGGAGGGAGGAAGGTGACTTTAGAGGGACTTTGCCTAACAAATTCAATCAGTGTAATCTGGTTTATTGTACTCTAAATGAATCCCCAACCATTAAAAAAAAAAGAAGGAAAGAAAGAAAGAAAGAAAGAAAGAATTTAAATGCAACGGACCTTATATTCTGTTTGTTACAAAAGAATTCCTATGGTAAAATTCTGAAATATTGATCATTCAATGAAATAGTTACTAATAGTATGAAAAGATAGTTAAGATGATACATCAGTAATTTTTCTTTAATTTTAAAAATCAAATTTAAAATATTTTATTAACCATATTTTATCTATTTCACTTAGTTTGAAAATTTTGTGATGAAAGTGCTTTTTTTCTTGATCATTTTATTTCTATCATGAATTACCTTGACCTTAGCAAAAGCATGCCATTTGGCGTGTAGTAAGAACTTAATAAATGCTAACTAAATGAATAAATAAATGAGTCAAAAAAAGATTTCTACAGTAAACATAATTTGGTTTACTATAATTTTAAATTCGTTTTAAAGGTCTGTTTACCGTGTTTTATTTAGAATGTATGCAGTTTTACCACAAAATTAAAAGCATTGAAAAAGCCATTCACAACCACGTTTAAAGGATTTGGAAAATAATGTGTGAATTGCCTATCTTCTTTTTAGAGAAAAGAAACATACATTTATTGCTGTGAAAAGTTCCATGATTAACGTGTTTGTTGTAAAATCATTTTGAAATTTAGATGGAGGTCTATATTCAGACCTCTTCCCACTGGACCATTCTCTCCTCCCACAGTCACCCTAATGTAGAACTTCAAACATTACAGGTCTATTCAACAGCAATGACCGAGCCAAATTCACGCTTCTTATTTTGAAAACTCTGTGTTCCTTAGGTGTAATGATCACCGTCTTCTACTCACTAAGTCTTCAAGAAGTACTTTAGAGAGGTCAGTTAAAAGAATGAGATAAAGGTGGGAAGGTGGGGAGATGTGCAAACAGGAGAAACAAGTGAGACCTGGGCCCCAGGAGATGTGGACCAGAGAGTAAGGACACGTGGAAACATGTGCACTGCCAAGTCTGGAAAAGCCGAAGTAAGAAGTCAAAGTACAATGACACACGTGCATCCTGTTATTTCCTAGACTCTTGCAGGTCTTTGTCAGCTCACTTTTTAAGTACACACAGATACGCACATTCATCATATTATTAATTCACTTGTATGCCAATAGCTGAGATTTCGCTTGGACGATTTTAATCTCCTTTAAAGTTAGCTTCAAACTAATGCTGACCTATGAAACTATGTAAAAAATACTATGGCCTATTTTAATAGTTCATTAGTACCTCTGCTATTGCTTGTCTTGAACTTTGTCTTTGAGCTTTATTCCAGGTACAAATGCTTTTCTCCAAGAATTGTTCAGCTTAAACTCTTGAGTGCTCATATATGTCAGGATGTTTGTAAATGGGTAGATTGGTTTCTAAGCAGACCTTCTTTTTTAATTAAAAATATGATGGTATCTTTCAGATTTCCTGATATTTAACTGTACCTATTTTTAAGATTCATAGGTACGTATAGGTCCTAGAGTAAGTTTAAAAAATTCACAGCAGAAATTTTGAAAATAATAACGAGCTATTGATTTTAACAGTGCCCACATTTTGTAGGGAAATGCTGACAGTCATTTGAGAATATTTTTAAATTATCTGGAACCATCACCAATCTCAGTCTGATGTCTGGATATCAGATTTTTTCAAGAACACAAAGCGATCAATTTTTTTGTTTGTTTTCTTTCAACTTAGTTTTTGAGGGTGGAACATAATAAGAGATTTTTGGCATTCATAGAGGTAGTAGAGGAAGGAAAAATGTAGTCAAGATTAAATGTAAGAAGGTATAGAATATGAAAAATGTCTTAAATAGTACACTGCATATCACAGGCTCTCGCTAAATAATAAACGTGTAAAGCATTTAGTTCCTCTATGTGGCAACTACTATCCACCCATTTACGTGCACCGTATAATTTTCATACTCATTCCTATTTCACAGCTGGGAAACTGAACCGTGGAGAAGTCAGGCAAATCGCCCAAGGACAAACAGTGGGTAAATGCCACAGGGACCTTTGAATCCAGCCATCTGATTCCAGAGTTCAGGACATTAACCACTGAATTAGACTTCTGTTTCAATTGCTGTCACTAATACAGTTTCTTCCAGTGGGGCACACTTAAATATCCATAATAAAGAACACTGGAGTGAAGAAATATTGGAGAGAGATAAACATGAGATATGCCACATCGACACCTACAATTTTCCTTTTTCCTTGTTTAATTTGTGTTTTAAAAATCTATTTTCCAGAATGCCTTTGAAGTTTGACACTTAGGGTGATGTTTAAATTTGAATCCTGACTCTTCTACTTACTAGTTGATTAAGTTATTGTATCAATGTGAGATTTATTTCCTTAAAACCACTTACCTGTGTGAGTTATTGCAAAGATTGATTAGTTAATGCATATAAAATGCCCAGCTGATAATTAGTAATAGGAGTTATGTCCTTTCTACTTATTCTCTATTCTTCTTTACTCCCTTTTCCTTTGCTCCCAATGTGCAAGGGCACATTGGAAAATCCTGAAATGACCCAGTATCCTTGGACTATGAGGTTTCTAATGCAGTGGCCTTGTATTATGATGGTTTCAACTGGGTTGAGGCTACAGACAGAAAGGGATTACTTGCACAAAGGCCTTATACCCAAAGGAATGATTCATACAGTGAATTGAAAAATCAGGTAGTCTCACAGGCAGAAAGTGAACAAGCTAGATAAGGTTGGTGAGGTGACAAAAGACCAGATTACAGGGGCCCATCAGCAATGTGAAAGAGTTCATTCTTTACCCTAAGGACATTGGGAGATCATGGCAAGATTACTCTGCAGGAAGGTACATAAAAAGATATGCCACATTATTACTTGTCTGCAGTGTGGAAAACAAAGAGGAAAGAGTGGACGGTAAACAAGTTAGAATGCTTTTGCTGCATCTAGCCAGGAGAGATGTTTTCTGGGTTCAGGAAGGTGTGATGAGAGATGAAGAGGTGCTTTGGGGAGCCACCTCACACCATGTAATAAATTATCAGACTAGGAAGGGTGTTCCATGATCAACACTGTTTTCGTGGCAGCCTCATTTCTATCTAAATCATTTGCTTCCATTGTCATCACCCCCCACAACCTCTTTTCCCAAGCAATATTCCTGTACATTGTATTGAAATTAAAATATTTCATTGGACTTAAAAAAAATCAATAAAAGTGTCACAAAGAAAAACTCTTTGGGAGAGAGATTAAAATTGGGAATTAAAGAATAAACAATAGAGGAAAAACTGTATCTATGTCCATTCACTCCATGTAAACAATTAGAAGCATTTGGTGACAATGTTAATTGGGTTTCTAACTATTTGACTTATTTTAAAGTCAACAGGCATTTTTATTTCTTGTATAAACATTAATTTATTCAGGGCCTGTTTGGTGAAAATTTCTGTAAGCAATGCTTTGTAAAGTATAAAATTAAGAAGAAAATTTTCATTCAGACTAAAGAAATATCCTTCCCCAAAAATTAAAATTCATTTGTAAATCTATTTAAATAAATTTCATTCCTCTTGGAAAGATATAGCCAAAATCGAAAGATTCATGAAAGAATATGCTAAGTTTTCTTGGCTAGAATAATTTTAGAAATTAGTATTAAAATCAACTTAATACTAATCAATTAATACTTAATACTTAACTTATCAATCAACTTAATACTAATCAATTTTAAAGTAATATTGTATATCTTATAAAGAGCTTATTTTAAATTGTATAGCAAACAAACTCCATAATCTTATCGTTTATTGACCATTTAGGGAGTCTCAATTGGGGATTGGAGCAAATAACACATGCTAAATGTCTAGCTTGTCTAACCCATGATAGAAATTAGCCATAATTAAGAGACCGATGCACCAATTCAAAACTAAATCTGTGTTTGAGATTAATACCTTATTTATCTGAGCTCTGGATCTACTAATGTGAAAAATATGGCACATCTCTTCGATGCAGGATTTCAGCACAATCTGCCAGAAATTCTACAGAAGCGGGGTAGAATGGGTGGAGATAGAAGTGGCCATAATTTCTATGAGTGTGTTTCCCAATCTGAGATTTCTCCCTTGGGTGGGAAGAAAAAAATATATTGAAAATTTACATATTTAAGATTTTGCATGAATTTAAAAATGTTACAAACCTTTGGAAAATTAGCCTAACCTCACTTGCGGAAGGTCTTTGAAGTAAGAATTTCAGTGCAAATTGATTTGAAAAGTTTTAAATACTAGTAAGAATTCATAGAATTAGACACTCTCTTTTGAAAGTGTGATGTAGTTGCTGAAGCTTTTCCTAACACTTAGGGTAAGAATTTGAGTCCAGATAAAAGCGTGAAGATGATTCAAAACCAGTAGATGAATTTACTTTAAGCCAATTATAATTAATCTCCCATCCAGCCTGTTTATGTTTCTGCTGTCACCCATGTGCATTAGCACCAGGTTAATGTGCTAACCACAAACCCAACGATAGCTTGGATAAATCTCTACTGCTGTCAGATAGCAAAGTCCGTTGCCCTGTCCATACTTTCTGGGAATAACCTTTGATCTTCAGATCAACAGTAAAAATAATTACTGGCATTGGCCAAACCAGGATTAGTCACTTCAGTTCTGAGTTGCCGCACAGCTGGAGACAGATGTGCAGGTCTCTACACAGATCCTACAGGATCATCCCCAGGCGTTTATATCATGTTCAGCATTCGTTTATCAGAGGCCAAATGTTTTTCTTTGTAAACGTGTATAAAATAGTCTCAGAATTTCAAACAATAACAAATCAGGGCGGAACGTGACTGAAAGGCAAAAGAGGAAGTCTCCCAACTGTCCAAATCAAACAGTTGTATTATTAGAACATGAAGGCTAAAAACTGTACACATACACAGACATACTACCTTAATATAGATTTTCAGTAATTTGTCTGGGAATATAATGACATCCAGAGAATACGCAAGAGTTTCAACAAGAAGAAAATAAAAACTGTTCCAATGGAAAAAGGAAAATATTTTTTAAAACGTTTGTTCATAAAGCTAAATTTTTTCAGTCAAATTTTTCTTTTTTCACTTCTTCTGAGTCCATGTTATTGTTAATATTATTTTTAGAAAAAAATAATTGACATTCATTCAATATCTCAGGTGAAATTTTGTATTTATGGTTGATGCCTTTAAATTTCATTTGCTCAAGGTTGATGATTCCATCACTTGTTCGATACATGTTATTTAGAGTACAGAGTGCTAGCGACAAGCCTTGTACTGAGTTCTAGGCACTAAGGATATTAGGTTTACTAGACAAACTATGATTCTAGAGGCTCCAGTGTAGACTCTCCAATTCTCAAATCTACTTAGAAAAGACAGGCATTAAATAAATAAATAAAATTTATTTTAATACTAGAAAGACCATGAGATGATGCGACCTCTGTGACTGGGGTGAGTGGCAGCCTGCTTTATGTGACGTGCCTGGTCAGAATTGGTGTCTTCTGATATGACTTTCTGATAACGAAGCCTAGGAAAACCTGGGATTAAGAGTGGTGCCGGTGGAATGAGCAGCAAGCCCAGGAGTCCTGGGCAGGAATATGCTTGATGTGTTTAAGAAAGAAAAGACAGCAGAGCCAGTGCAAATGAGTTCAGGGGAACTTGGCAGATGCTAATTTTCACTGGGTCTTGTAGGCTACAGTAAGCAGCTCTGATTTTATTTTAAACATATTTTTGGGTTTCTTCCCGAGCATATTTTGAATCATTTCCCCAAGGATAATTGATAGCATGGAAAAGCTAGAATTCTCTCTTTAATAAGTTGATGAATAGGAAAGAAAAATAGGTACAATCAGGCCTATTCTAACATTAAAAAAAATAACTTCATAGACTTCTCTTGTTTTGAAAAACAAATATATAATTCGGAGAAATTATGTTCTCTCTCCTTAGGTTATTGTTAAACACAAATCAAATAGGGAAATTTCAGGTTAGATTTCACAACTGCCAAAACCTCTGAGGGCTGACTTTTACATTTTATTGAATTTGGCTCCCAGATCCTCTGATTTGACAGAACTGATTTTACTTGGGTATCACACAGACACAGACTAAATACATTTGCAGCATTTCAGGAAACCTATTGTTTTTACTTTAGTTTTTCACCAGAGTTGAGCCCCTACTTGCTCGCTTGAGAAATGATCATCCTACCTCACTTGCAACTAGAGTATGATTAACACTTTTTAAAGCTAAGCAATAAGTTTCCCCAAAATTGTTAACAGAATAGCATTTTAATTCATCTTCCTAAAGTCAGAATAATTTTTGTTCTGATTACAATCTGATGCATGATTTGAAAATCAACTAGAAAAATTTTAAGACCCCTTACATGAATCTCATCTCCCAGTCACAATTAATGTTTTGTATCCCCCCATCCAGATATTATAAGACTTTTCTAATCAGCCTACCTACCTACTCTTTTATTTCTATTTTATTATATGTTCACCTTTTTTCTTAACTTACTGTATACAAAGTTCTACATATATTTTTCTAAGACATGGAAGCATAACTTATTTATACTTACATACTTATACAACAATTTATATAACCAAGATTCTAGTATCACACCTAACATTTGTTCTAAATTTTCCCTTTCTATAAAAAATATTTTTATAAACCTCTTGGTATATTTATGTTGGGACAATTTAGGAAGAGGTGTAATTTAAACAAAGTATGCTTAAATTTAATTTATTTGTTTATTATAATTTTTATTTCAAAATATTAGGGGGCATAACTCTTCTCGTTATATGAATGAACTGTGTAATGCTGAAGTCAGAGAAATGCAAAAAACTACTTTGAGATATCATCTAACTCCAGTAAGATTAGCCCATATCTCAAAATCCCAAGACCAGAGATGTTGGCATGGATGTGGAGAAAAGGGAACACTTCTACACTGCTGGTGGGAATGCAAACTAATACATTCCTTTTGGAAAGATGTTTGGAGAACACTTAGAGTTATAAAAATAGACCTGCCATTCAATCTTACAATTCTTCTACAGGTATATATCCCAAAGACCAAAAATCACATTATAACAAATATATTTGTACCAGAATGTTTATTGCAGCCCACTTCATAATTGCTAAATCATGGAAGAAGCCCAAGTGCCCATCGACCCACGAATGGATTAATAAATTGTGGTATACGTCTTCATGGAATATTATGCAGCCTTATAGAAAGATGGAGACTTCACCTCTTTCATGTTTTATCTTATTGACATGTCTGAGTTCTTTGTAGATTCTGAATGTCGGTCTTTGGAGCATATGTAATTTGCACATATTTTTCTTTCATTCTGCCGTTGTCTATTTACTCTATCTATTTCCTTGACTATGCAGAAAATTTTAATTTAATTAAGTCCCACTCATTTATTTTTTTCTTGTTGCTATATTTGCATTTGGGGACTTGGTGAGAATTTCCTTGCCTAGGCCAAAATTAGAAAAAGTATCCAATGTACTCAGCCCTACTATGAAGCTAAACTATAGCTTTCACATGAAGGCTATAACCCAACTATACCACAAGACTATGGGAAAAGGA